>SAUE01000441.1:19661-45501 GCA_009724625.1 Deladenus siricidicola
AAATTTACGAAAATTGGTCGATTTTTCGTAAATCGTAAATTTTGGGCCAAAAAAGCCGTAAATACGTAAATCGTAATTGTTAGCACCCCTGGTCTGAATATATGATAGTCTGAAGACGCAAGCTACAAAGAGTGCGGTGGGTGAATAACCGGATGCCAGCCGAGTTCCATCCGCTTTTTGTAAGTGTTCGAACCGGCGTGTGATCGAGCACTGTCGTGGATGGTAGTTTTTTAGGGCGCTTTTCTTTCACGACATCCGCTAATTATAATAAATCCAATAAAACGCGTGAAGTCACTCTTCAACTGCACTACGAGTACACCCAAATGTGCTAGCCAAATCACATACGGTAGTTTTCAGCTCCTCTTTGATAGCGGCGAGTAATGTTGAATCATCCAAAATGGAATATCCCTGCTATAAAGTCGATCTTTGATTTTTATCGTCAAAGCGTTTGTACCAATTACGAACTGTGGGGTAGACCCTTCGCCAAAAGAGCCACATTGGCAGCTGGATTGTTATTGTGCCACTAGCAGAGAAAAATCACTCAAAGATGGTCATTATTAATTTAAGTTGTAGTTGTTATCAGAGGGAATATGAAGCGATCATATACGCTTTATGGTTAAGGTTTGAGAACGTTCTATAATATGTATGTAGAACATTCTAGAGTTATGTCAAGTGCCCGGTTTTATTCGAAAAAAATTAAAATCGAACAAAAACTAAGTTATAGTTGCCAACCTAATAATTTGAAAAAAATTATAGTTCAAAATGTCAGTCTAAATTGAATTTTATATTTTTAGATAGTTTAAAATAAATTAGAAGATGTAGAATAAATTATTCTAATCAACGAATAAGACGAATTTAAAATTAAAAGTTAAAATTGATGTGTATGTAAAGTTTTTTTACTTACGCGGCACCGATCATGAGGTGGTCAGCTCCTACACCGAGTAGACGAAAATAGTCCACTTCGTTTGTGTTATTAAACATCCGAATAGCAGTGCTAACATCGTTCGAAGTTTCTATAATAAACATATAGTCGGAATTTTTATTTTTTACGCACGTACCTGAAATTAATTGTCTCGACGCGACATTTTGGCGTTTTGTTTTCTGTAGTATTTTAAACACAATTTGAGATTTTACTTGAAAATTTCAGTGTTTCCAAATTAACTAAGTCTTTACCATGAAATGGTAAGTGAAGTGCACTTCACTTAACTTGAAAAAATAAAGTGGCGAAATGAAGCAATTCACTTTATTTGAAAAAATAAAGTGGCGAAATGAAATTTGCCAATTAAGTGAAAATTAAGTCGAACTAATTGGATTTTGAATTATATTTGTTTTAACGCGAATGTTCTGCGGTATTTCAAGCTTAAGTTCTCTATCAAATGAGTAAATTTGTTAAGTGATTGCAACTTGGAGTGAGCACACCAATTGCCTTTTTTAAGCCGCATGCGAACCAGCGCTGTGTTGAAAAAATAGGAAAACTCGAAAAAATGCAAATTTTCGATCAAAACTTGAAAGTTTTCTATTTTCGATTTACGATTTACGACATTATTAGTATAAAAAGAAAGTTGACGAACCCGAAAACGCTCAGACGAAAATGAAAAAAAAACAGGAAAAAAGTAAAATAGAACAGAACTTTCTTGAAAAAAAAATAGTAAAAAATGCAAATTTTTATTCAGAAATTGAAAATTTTCTATTTTCGATTTACGACATTTACAGCTTTTTTGAGCAAAAATTTACTATTTACGATTTATGAAATTTCGAGGTCCGGAAAATTTACGGTTTACTATTTACGAAATCGAAAACTTATTTTTGTAGCACCCCTATGTATATTGAAAAATATTATTTTTTATTTTTGTCGCTTTGATATTCCCAGTATTTTCCTATTTCGGATCAAATAAAATTTATTTTTTTTGGACTTTTCAAATTTGAATTTTAAAATTCGAATCACCAAGTCAAGCTCGGCGTGAACCCCGCGAAAAATCGTGATTTGGTGCACCACCTAATCTTTTTTAAATGAACTAAAAATATAAAATTTATCAAAATAATTAAATTATAAGTTGGTTTAATTTAATTTCGAAAAGTTGAAATGGCTTTTTGAACGTTTCATATTAACTCGACCGGGTGATTTGAATTTAAACATTTTTCAAATTGATTTGGGCTTGCGACTTGAACTTTTTTAAAGTTCGTTTTGTCGGTTCATTTTTATTTGTTGAAGAAAGATAAAACACTGGTTATACGATATATAAATAGACCAAAATTGATTTCTGATAAATTTTTACTGCATTATTTTCATATTATTGTAAAATTTATTTTTTCATATCATTGGTTATTGGATTCCCGCAGAGATTTTTTTCGATCTTTCACTTACAGTTTGATTAAAACATTTCAGTTTTTTCCTTAAATTTTTATTTATAAACTTTAATACCTGTAACAATGTCATACAGATATGTAACAAAAATAAATTTTAATTCCTCTCAATTTTAAAGATCCTCTCCTTTTCAAAAACAAACCCCTATTATTACGAAAATCTTTTTTTTGTTCAAATTTTAATCGAATGTGCGCCAAAAACATTTCTTTGGTGGCTTAAAAATTTCGAAAATTGAATTCGAAAATCAGATTTCGAAAATAGAAAGGCAAAACGCCGAAAATGGATATTCAAAAATTCAAAATTTTTTTAAAATTTTCTAGTCTCTGAAAAATGCTTTTAAAATGATTAAAAATTTGCTAGTGGTTTCTAAAATATCGCTTTTCTAAATACGAAATTGAAATTTTTCGATACTACCATAAAAATTTAAATTTGTTTAAATGCATCATAAAAAATTAATAAATTTCTGTAGCGAGTGTAAAAATACATATTTAATGAGAAAAAACAGACGAGAAGAGAAAAGAAAACAAAGCAAAGTAAAACCAAAGAAAACAGAAATAGCCTGAAAATGATA
This sequence comes from Deladenus siricidicola, assembly GCA_009724625.1. Lineage (NCBI taxonomy): Eukaryota > Metazoa > Nematoda > Chromadorea > Rhabditida > Sphaerulariidae > Deladenus > Deladenus siricidicola. The sequence continues at coordinate 22,598 of SAUE01000441.1, forward strand.
ACACGAAAATTCGCCCCTGAACCGCGTCGATTTTTTAAATTTTGCTAATATTTTACTTATATTTTTTGGCACTTTTGCTGCCATACATACATATTCAAGAAGAAGAAGATATTTGAATTAGATGTATAATATTCTTGAATTTAAAAATTTTAGATCAAAAAACTTTCTAAAAAAAATATTTGTAGTGCCTCCGCTTCCACCTACGCCTCCAATATATTACAAACCATTGATTTATTGAACACATAAAATACCTTGACTATGAAATAGGACATCATATCGATTGCGGAATTTGAAAACTTTCGGCTCACAAAGCAAACATTTTATTAAGTTCAGCAGTATAATCAATATCAATGCTGCAAAATACATCGCGAAATAGCAAAATTGCAAAATTAGAGAATTTCAAATTGTAGTAATTGTGGCACCCATTAATGCAATATAATCATAACATTCATTAAACACCAGTCATCCCTTAAAAATTTATGTATTTAAAAAGTTTTGAAGTAGAATAAAAATTTTGAATTAATTTTTTGATGTTAAACTTTTCAAAAAAAATTATTCATAAAATAAATGTTTTAAAATTGTATGTAAATGAATTTACAAAAAAATATTACATAAAATTTAATTACAATTATTGTAGATATGCCACATAATGTATTTTTAATTTATTAAAAAAATCACTAAAATATTATGTTTAACAATACTACAAATCGAAGTATTTGCACATAAACGTCTTTTTGGTGTGCCTTACGTTTATAGTTATTCCGTGTATACACAGTAATATATATATATATATATATATATATATATATATATATATATATATATATATATATATATATTTCGTAAATTTCGTAAATCTCAAAGTAGCGCTGAAAAATAAACGTCATGTTCAGGAAGGTGCGAGGCGGGTTCTCCATAAATGAGAGCAAGAAAGAAAAAGATTGCTAATGAGCGAAACATTTGTTCTCATTTGATAAGATCTGCCAATTTTTGGATCTAATTTTTCTTTATTTTATGACTTGGAAAACATGAGAGGTGGAAAGGATGAAGAGATATGTAGAAAATTGCGATTATATATGTATATAATAGTAAATTTGCATTATTTTTCTGATTCAAATTTTTGAATAAATACATATAAAAAATACTTAATAAAATGTATTTACAAATCGTGATTGAAGCATAAAAAATTCACGTCAAATTTTCAAATTAGTGCAAATTTATTCAATGAATTGACCAAACTTTTTAAAAGTAAAAAAATAATGAATAAGTTAAGAAAATTCAGTGATAAACAAAACATTAAACTTCGAACGCACATATAAAATGTCCTTCAAAAAAGTTGAAAAGTTTCTTATTCACACAAAATTTTGACGATTGTAACGAAAACGGCAAATTTTCAATAAGTTAAAAAAAAAGAAATTGTAGAAGGAAAGAAACGTTTTAGATGAAAGAAGATATATATGTTGAGGAAAATAAAAGCAGAAAAACGCCGAATCTAAAAAATCGAAGCAAATTGAAGAAAATACAGAAAATAAATAGTGGATAGTTAGTAACAGAAAAAATCGCTATGCACTGTTGAAAATGCTTTTAAGAATACCCATCGTTTATCCATTCAAAGTATCTATTCAATACAAAACATTTACAGTACTCGATTTCTTTTTGCACAAGTTTTGCCTAGATTACTTAAAAAATTAAGACACGATTTCTGAGAGAATCGAGCAAATTTCGCTTCAAAGTCCACTAGGGGTTTTGGACACCATCTCCGATTTTTTCATTTTATACGCAAATGTTAGGTTAGTTGAGGGAAGCCGAATGCCGCAATCCGGGTCTCGAACCGACTTCTGGTTCGGGTATACGGTAGGGTCAAAGTTACGGTATTTTCATTTTTGGTCAAATTACATAAATGACCGTAACTCAGTGATTTCTAAACAAAATCAGTCGATCGACAACTCATTCGACGCAGAATTAAATTCAGATTATAAAGGCGATTTTTTGACAGTAGTATTGTAACGCCAAAAACGGCGGAAATTCAATTTTTAATTTCCAAAAATTTTCAGTTTTTACCGTAATTCATATATTTTTTTTGTCGCGGGCGCAACAAACCATCTATGCCATGTTAAAGAGCGCAAAATTCTGCATCTGATAGTGCTTTTGTTTTTTGGTTTCCACCATAGCTAGGCACTTTTTTTAATCATTGAATAAAGTTCGTTTACTCATTTTTCGACTGAAATCAACTTTATTATGCCTTGAACGAAATATGTTATTAATTTTTTTGTAAAATTATGAATATTAGTAATATTGATAGTATTTTACAACCTTAAGTATCAACTATTTCTAATAAATTTTCTTCCACGCGTTGTGAAATTTCTTCAAATTTGCCTTCAATAAAGCCTTCTTTTATAAACTCAAATCCATTTTCTGCGTCAGTGTCAGGATTTGCTTGTTGAGGTGTTTAGGTTTGTTGAGCTCCTTGATTTTTGGATATTTTCTATATTCACCAATTTGTACTAAAATATCCACCAATCGCTGAGAACATCCTTCCGACTAAACTTTTTTTGTGCAATCGTCATTTTCTAAACTGCGCATCAGTCGTTTAGCGCCCCTTGATTATTATTTTTTCTATTCCGCTGTCCCTTGTCGAAAACATTGTGATGACTTGTTCAGAAAAACTTTGGTGTTGTCGCTTTTTCTTCAGATCAAAACCCATTAAAACATGGAAATCGCTAAACCCATCACTATCTTCTAATATTGCTTGTCTTGCCGCTAAAGTAAATGATGATTCTTCAATATTTAATTGCATATGATTTTATTGCCAAATCACGCAATGTTTCATGTTGCGCAATCTGTTTATGCCCTCCTTGCAAAACGTGCTTCTGTAACTTAGCATATCGCATAAACGTTGCAGCGCACGTTTCTTGAGGACAATCAAATAATCGATCTTCATTAATTTCATTAAACGAACCTTCATTTGCAGATGGAGTATTCATGAGAGTTGTTGCTACCTTTCCTTTCGGCGCACGTGGTATAAGCCAGAATTCAGTTTGTAATTCGGTGAAAATTTGTTTGATTTCAATGCGAAAACTTTTCTATTTCATCTTGTTTCATCTATTTAAATTTTATTTCTTCTTTTTGGGGAAAAAATAATTTATTCTTACAACAATTTAAATGACGTAAAATGTTCACTTCAGTCGAAAAATGGGTAAACGAACTTTATTCAATGATTAAAAAAGTGCCTATCTATGGTGAAAACCAAAAACCAAAAGCACTATCAGATGCAGAATTTTACGCTCTTTAACATGGCATAGATGGTTTGTTGCGCCCGCGACAAAAAATATATGAATTACGGTAAAAACTGAATATTTTAGGAAATTAAAATTTGAATTTTCGCCGTTTTTGGCGTTGCAATACTACGGTCAAAAATATCACCTTTATATATATAAATTCAATTCTTAACCAAAATAAACGGGCTTTATCTCTTTCGAAAACATATATTACAAAAAAAACTAATTTATTTTTTGAGCCTGAAACGATCCAAAAACGATTTTTGATTTTTTTTTGGTCATCGAACGATATCGCTCCAAAAGTTGAACTTACAACGCTAGCAGGGTCGATTTCCCTAACGTGACCAAAAACGAAAAAATGAGCTTCTCTACCAGGAGGAATTTTACATTTTTCTAATATTCAATTGATTATTTGACAATTTCTCCCATGTTTTAAAATTTTCAAAAACACATTTTCGGGACCAGTTTTTTGTGCTCTTTCAAATAAAAGAAGAAAATCGCCCTTACTAGTGTTGTAAGTTCAACTTTTGGAGTGATATTGTTCGATGACCCTCTCATCAAAAACCGTTTTTGGCTCGTTTTAGGCTCAAAAAATAAATTAATTTTTTTGTAATATATGTTTTCGAAAGAGCTTTGAGAAATGCGTCGAATGAAATAAAGCCCGTTTAATTTGGTTAAGAATTGAATTTTTTTATAGAAGTTTGAAGGAAATCACACTTATTGGCCCATGATCAAATTTGAAGGTCTATATCTCAGAAAGTACTTTACCAAAAGAACTGAAATTTTCAGGATTTCTTAGTTGGATGTTAAACTAACGTTTGACACAATTCCAGCCAAATCTGAGACATAGACTTTTTCTCGTTGTGTCAGCCGTCCATTTGGTTCATTTTTAGAAAAAATGTTAAAAGCAGATCATGAAAAACTCACATTTAGCGTTCCATTAAAATAGTTTCACAATTACAAAAAAAACAATAAATGTAAAATTATGAAAATAATTAAAAAAACTAAATGTCGACAAATCTTGTGCATCATTAAATCGACTTTGCACATATCTGTTTAAAATAATAGTGAAAAATAAAATAATGACAGTTAAAATATCTTCCAATTAACAACAATGTATTTTTTTCTGAAGGTAACAAACGCAAGTGACAAATAATGCCGTTCTTTTTGATGATAAATGCATTTGAAATTGGCGACTCATTTTGCCTAATGTCCACTTGATTGCATTGTTTAACAATCTATGTATAAATATATTTTTGTTTTTAATATTGATTATTGCTTACGAAATAAATATTTAGCAAAACTAAAAAGATATAATTTACGGTAAATGCCACCATGGCTGTAACTTTTATTTTTTGAGACATCAATCAGGTTGGATTCAAATTAAAAATCGACTGATTTTAATCCTGTAATTTACGACCAGTGTTTTCATGACCGGTCATTTTATATGAAAATCTGAGCTTATGAAAATCTGACCTGACCTTGACCTTGACCTGACCGGTCATGATCCGGTCAATGTCAAATCAAGGTCAAGTGAAGGTCAGGTCAGAATTTTTGAAAACCGGTGAGATTTTTTGACCAATAAATGTTTGAATTTTTGGGCAATCTTGGTCTCATTTTTTGTTTATTTTAGTCCTGAAAACGTTCTCAACATAGTTTAGAGCTCCTAAACAGTTTATTTTTATTTTTAGACTTTATTATTATTTAAAACGTTTTTTGTATATGTAATATGTACAAAAAAGAGGATAAATCGCAAAATGAAACATTGTACAAAGATTACAGAAAATGTTAAAGTAGGATATAATATGTATATTTTTTTAAATATGTATAAGCATAATGTAAATCAGTATTTCATTCACTACTAGATCTGACAATTATTAAGAGCAAAATGAAACATGAAGTTTAATTATTTCCATCTATGTTTAGTTTGCTTTCTACTAAATGCTTTTTTAAGTAAGGGCGCAAGAATCAAATAAACATCACAATTCATTCTACAGGGGCCAAACTACTTATCACAGGCACAAATCATTACTGTACAAATCATCACCGCACAACTCATCACGTGCACAGCTTTTATTGAGATGAAAAAAAGTTAATTTTCATAGACAATATTTTCAAAAATCATGGAATAAATAATAATTAAAAATTACGTAGAATACAATATAAATTTACATAATTGTAATTAATATAAATTTAGTGAGTGTTGAAGCAATGAAATTGGTTTGTATTTTTTTTAATTAAATAGGCTATGCAACATATAAAGATTAACATTTGGGAATTGACATTTAAAGATGCGACATTTCGGGGATTTTTTTATTACTAGTTTTGAACAAAACCTGTGGTCGGCGGGTGACTGAGCTAAAATTACACTGTTATGTTTCTCAATTGCTGTTCTCACTCTGCATGTTGCCTCTCTCGACTAATGTTCTCTCTCTGCCTATCATTTGTATGCCTGTTGTCTCTGTTGTCTCTCTCTGCCTACTATTTATTTGTCTGTCGTCTCTAAATTTCTGCTCTCTTTCTTTTTGCTTATTGGTTTATGTCTGTTGTTTCCCTGTCTGTTATCTCTCTGTCTGTGGTCTCTCTCGACTGATGTTTTCTCTATGCATATCGTCTTTCTGCTTGTTTTCTTCATTGATATTCTTTTTCTTGATTACTGTCGTCTTTCTTGTTTGTTGTTCTTCTTGTTTTCTGTCTTGCTGTTTCGTTTGACAAAAACATTTACATTTATATGTATGTATTAATTGATGAACATTGACAATAAAAAGTTAAAAATTGTTATACCAATTTCTGCGTTTATTGAAAATTCATTCTATTGTATAACGAGCTGAGAAAAAACGTAAATGTAGCGAATGTTCATAGTGTCTGCTTATGTATCCTAATTAAATTCTCAATATTAAAAAATATTCAATCTTTTATTAACAATATGCTTTGATGTACATATAGTTTATAATATGTATATAAATTTCTATAAATATATGCATGTTTCTTCTTTAGTTCTAAATAGACAATTTTTGGCCTACGCTAGTCTCTTATGAGTTAATGAAATAATCAGTCAAAATAAAAAATTGAAAATTAAATGAATTTAATTGTTGGATTTTTTTGGTTTAAATTATGACAAACAATATAATTATTTTGAGACTTTTTTTTTGTTTGTTTTTATTCAATAAATTTCCTGCATAATATGCCGGAAAATGCTAAAATGAATATACAATAAAAAATTTGAATTTTGTAAAACTACCTACTAGTTTTATATAACTACATATATCGGTATTTTCAGTTATCTTTACGAAGTTATTGTTTAAACAGCGCATCTAGAGACATTTTGTCGTGCCAAAGCGTCTGAATTTCGCTTTCCTTCGCACCACATAAATGAATTTTTTGTCTAATATGTATATATTGATAAGCATATTTTGGACATTATCAGCAATTTGGAAAAAAATTGTAAATGTATTTTGAACCAAAATATTTTCTATGATAAACTAATTTAGCAAGTGTTTAAACAACTAAAAATCCTACATATTTTATAGACAAAAAAACTGATAGAGAATTGAAACAAGACATAACCTTGATTTTATGCAAAATTGTGCTTTTCCGTTTTAGGCTGAATGACTCTATCTCAGCTTAGAAGTCCAATTTTGGAAAATGGTGGTCTAGTTCATGTATTAACGAGGGAATAAATTTTACACCAAGCTCATCGATTAAATGGACTAGGTTTATCACTTTTGTTACTAAATCGCCTTCACACTTTCACACAATGAAAACTGCTATGGGAAAGTCTAAAAATGTTCAGCCATAAATTTGATATAATAAATATAACCGGGCAATTTGTTACATTTTAAACACATTTTTGCAATACGTATAGATTATAATTTGTTTTTCAAATCAGCAGAATATTAAATGTGAGGACACTTCATAACCAAATTATAAAAAATAACAATTAAAGTAAGAAAATATTGTTGTCCTCGGAAATAATAAAAAGTGGAAGGAACAATTTTCTTTCACTAATTGATTGAGACTTCTTCATTTTAAGATTCTTATTCTGGGCCTATTTTTTCTTATTTACTAGAATGAAAAGAACGAAGTGGACTGCAATTTTTGTCAAAAAACAGTAAAACAGACGACAGAACAAACAAAGTGAAATACGTATATGGGAAAATGTGCAAACTGGAAACAAAGATATATGCGTTGATTTAGAGACAGAAATCTTGGCTTTTTAAGGGCAAACAATTTTTTTGCCATTTTTCAAAACTAGTGTTTGACAATGACGAGAATAGTGAAGCAAACCTGTAAATAACATTAAAAGAATACAACTTGACTTTTCATTTTTAAAGTAGTTCTGGTCAAAATCTAAGAAACGTCAAATTTCTTTGTGAAATTTAAATTTAGTAAAAACACTCAAATAAAAGATTTGAAATGACGCAAGTAGAAATTTAAAAAATTTATTTTATTTACAATTATTATATTAAGATAAAAAACAAAATTTTAATTTTGAATAAAATGCTATACTTTTCATAGTCAATTTTTTTCTGTACCACTTCGAATATAAAATTTTGAAATGTTTTACTTATTTTTTTATAAAACACAAAACTTTGGCTGAAACAAGACAAGTACCAACAAAAACGAAATTTCTTTCTCATGACCTTTGCATATTTCAACTCTTCTTTTTCTTATAACATCCTAGCTGGAAGGAAGAAAATTAATTTTTGGAATCTTTATCCTCTATTATAAACTAAAGAAGTCACAATCAGTGAGAAAAAGGAAAAGACGAGATACAAAATAAAGTTATAAATAAAAACTATTAGCATGTATATAAAACTGTTTTCTATTACTGTCCATATCGATATCATTCTGTTGCAAAAATTTATGTTTTTCCACTTTTCGATTTATTAGTCTGGTGCTACCGCGTTTGATCCAAATGTTGGAAATGAGGGTTCATTTTTTGTAATTTTCGAACAAACTAAAAACACAATTTGATAGCACTTTAAAAGCTCTGTTGATTGACGGAAGTACTGACGGACTTTGTATTTTTCTAATCAAATTATTAAAAGTGTGAAAATGTAAAAAACCGAAAAACTTTTTTTTAGCTAAATCGACTTTTTGAACTAAATGAGCAGGGTCAGTCCCACATATGTTATTTTCTGTCTGAATGTTATTTTCTGTTAAAAACGAAAATTGCTCAAACACGATTTTTTCTTTTTTAAAACAGTTCAAAATAAAAATTTTTGTCTGTTGATAGAGCATCACAACAACTCCATGACCGATATAGTATACCAAACATTCGTTAAGACCAACTTTTGTACTGCCTTCAATTTATTTTAACTTACTATTTTCCTAGACCAATTTTTGTAGGCTTTTACAATCATAAAAAAACTTTTAATTTTTTACCGAAAATTCAAACTAAAAGAAAAATCAAAAAAATTTATTTTAAATTTTACAGGTCAGGAGAGTAATTAAAAATATATTGAGCAAAAATAGTTATCTACACTATTTTATTAGCTTTCAACTCAGCTGGTTATAAATTTCTACAAAACTTACAATAAAACGTAATGATTTAAAAATATAACATACTTTCATACATGTGAACATGTCTGTTAAACCTAGAACAAATAAATTAAAAGTGAAACAAGTTTAAAAGTGCGCACTTAAGCATCTTTTCAAGGAAAACAATAATAAATTTGGAATTTTTGTGTATGTGCAACGCGAAAAAAGATATTTTAATAAAATGACACTTCAATTTTGACTAAAATAGTTGATTTTGAATGTCAACAATTATTTGCAGTACAAAGAAAATATGTATGTTTTTGATCAAAGCTAAAAAAATTATGTCGCATTTAAAGCGATATTTTCCTAAATTTATCTTTACCGTGGAACATGTTTTGCTTGATTCCAACATACTATGTGTAAAAAAGCGAAAAAATCACAAATAAAATTTTATATTAAACAAAAAATGTTTATATAATATTACCAAAAATACAAAAATGCACGTTAGGGTTACTTTGAAGTTTTTTTAAAGTGGAATTAAATTGTAAAAATTGAAAATTTTATGACTGCTTTAAATTTTTGGGGTGTTCCAAAATTATACATACTATACATACATATAAAATTTATTACCAACAACAAATACAATCAAGGCGGAGTTTAACGTAGGGTAATTACAGTAATTTTTGTAATAATGGTAAATATGCGCATTTAATCGTCGCCGGAATTTTGCGCCCCACGAACTTTGCTCCCGCACTTTGCGCCCTGGAACTTTACGCCCCAAAGTCGGAATTTTGCCCCCCGAAAATTTTTGGGGCGCGTAAATAAAAAAAAAATTAAAAATATATAATTCCGATTTTGCGCCCAGAGATTTTTCGAATTTTGCGCCTCGTATGTTATTGGGACGCAAAATTCCGATTAAAAAAATCGGAATTTTTTCCGATTAAAAAAAGATCGGAAATTTACGCCCCAATCATTTTTTAAATTTAATTTTAATATATTTTTTTCTATTTTTTAATTTTATTTAAGTTTAAAAGACCAGTATTCTGCGCTGATTACGAATGTGATAGTTTTTTCGCCAAGAAATACCAAAAAGGTGGTTTTTGAACTAAAATTTGACCCGTCAAAAAAATCAAAATCCACAAAAACAACTGGGATTATATCACTTTACTAGATAAACCGAGTTTTTGGCCTCCTGTTGGCCAGGCCCATGCGGTGCCGAAGTCTTAGACAGAATAATTGATTTTTATAAATTTTTATTTAAAAATAGTGTTTTTTAAGTATGGGGATCAACCTCTAATATGTATGTACATAAAAATTTTTTAATTGTCTAAATTTTTGACCATTATTTGATCGGCGACTACCTGCTTTATGCATAACTTTTATTTGCATATGCATATGTAACAAAAGTGCATAGTAACCATTTGGAAATTAGTTTTTCAGGATCAAATTTTGCAGACTTTTACATACCTTTTGGATAAAATATTATTATATTTTATCCAAAAGGTATAAAAAAAAGTTTTGTAGAAGAGTTAGAGATATATATGCAAAACTTTTTTGTCTGTATACTTTATAATTATGACAATTTTGCAGTAATTAGAAAAGTTTATGAAAAAAATTCATGACTCGTTTCACAAAACTCGTTTCACAAAAAAGTTTTTTGTAGTGATTTTCAGTTCCGAAAGGGAAAGGGAATTATTTTAGTTCCGGAAAAGAAGTTTTCGAGAACTTATATTTTTCTTTATGCGCGCAGTTTTTTGATGTTTTCCCACTTTTTACCTATTGTTCTGATCAGGCGCGGGTCCTATGTATTTTTTCATGAAAAACTGTCTTATTCTGTGAAATAAAAAAGTTCTCGTCATTGCAAACTTTTTTTTGAAGCATAGAAAAAGTTCATGTTGTCAAGAACTAGAAAAAATGAAAACAGATTTTGTATTCGAAGAACATTTTTGGTTCATAAAAAAGTTATTTTTTCGAGAAAAAAGTTCAGTTCATGAAATTTTCCAATAACTGCAATTTTGGCTCAATTTCTGATTTGCAAGAGTTCTTAACCAATTTTGCAATGCGGCCAAGATTTATGTATATATCTGTTAATTTACGTCAAGCGTTATTTTTATGTACGAGCGTTTTCAAGTTAGATAGCGCACGTATTTTTTTCTTGAAACATATTTTGGCTTGTCAAGCAGCAAATGAAAACGTGATGATAAAATTGATCACTATGTTTGAGATATCAATCAAACATAACATAAACACGTTGATGCCCTCGCTTTGTGCTTGATTTAGTTTGGTTTGATGGACTGATGTGACGAATTTAAAAAATGTACTTGATATACCTGAAGAGCAACGTATTTTTGTTCACTGAATTTTATTTCATACATGCATTTTTTAAATGTCTTACAAATGTAACCATTAAGAAAGAAAATCAAGCATTGTGGTGACAAAAACACTACTTATAAACCACAATAAAATGTTTGTTTTTACTCTTATTACATAGTGAAATTTCTTAAGCATAACATTTTTATTTTGTACTTTTCAATATTTGTATTGATAGTTTTCTTGAATTTACTATTTCAAAGTTACGCTAAAAATTGTATCGGGTAATAAGATTTTTAATGATATTCATGTTTGTTTTACCTATTTCAATTATGTATAAATCGTCTTTTTAATGAGTACAACTATTTTCCATTTCATATCATTTATCAACTTTCTAAGTTTGGCTCTAAGTTTTTCCAGGCGACTAATCACATCTTTCAACTCCTGTACATTCATTCGCAAATTGCTTGTTTTTGGCATACATGCGGCGCACAAGTATTGCACAAACATTTTCCATCGGATTGCAATCAGGATATCACACAGTGTAGTACATATTTTTAGGTTTGGTATTATTTATGTAGTCCGTAAGCTTATTCATTTTACTCAAATTTGCTGTGTGGACTTTTATTATATTTTTTATTCTATGTGAAGTTTTGAAAATTTCAGTATGTTGAATATATACATATATACGAGTTACACCAGAAAATATTAAAATATTTTTTTTTGGCGAGATAAAATGCATTTATTACAAAAGTCAATAAATTCCATTCAGTCGAATGATTATCATACTTTTTTAACGAAATAACACTATTTATGTATTTCATTGACGAAAGCAATTTTATAAAAATAGTCAATATTGGAAAAATTGCAAAAATAGATAAAAACATTTTATGTACGAATTGTCAGTTTTGAGTATGCCATATGAAAAGTTTCTTTTAAGTTTCTTTGACGTTTTTTGTGGTTCTCCTGATAGAAAAAATGATGATCTTCAAATCGGATTTTCAGCTGCTGCTTTAGAAAATATTTATTGCGCTAATTTTGCTCAAGGAAGTCGTTAGAAATATGCAGTCATTAAAACAATACATGAGTAGTTTTTTAGCGTTTGAGTCAAAATAACTGATCCAAAATAACTGCGTATATCAAGAAAACCGTCAAAATTTAAAAAAATCTTACAAACTTCCAGGTGCCGCTTTGAATTTGTATTTTTACTAGAAAANCCTTCACCCACACCTTTTTTATGATAAAAATAATGAAATTGGCTCAAATTAGCAAATTTTGCAATTCAAGGTTAATATTTATGCTTTAAAATATTAGACAGATTTATGACAAAATAAAATTTTAGCAGGATTTATGTCACAATTTTTGGGTGTTTGATTCTTTGTTTAAATAAGTACCAAATTTGAAAATGTGTCCTTTAACAAAGAATTTGACAAACATTTTTCCCTTTACTTTTTTTTTGCCACATACAAAAAAATAAATTTAAATTCTTCACGTTGTTTAGAGAAACGTGAGAACTTTTTCATGGTCAAAAATGAAAATCGTTCTTCTCCTCCTATTTCACTCCATTTCTTAGTAAAAATCTTCACATTTCTTAACATTTATATTGTCAGTCAGCTTATTGCTAATAAGCTATTTCTCTCAAGCCTATTCTGTAAGAGATAATCTTTTGTTTTATTCAAAAGATGTAGAGAAATAGAATAGGAATGAAGGCTCAAGATGCTAATATTTTTGGAGGATGGGAAAAAGTTTTTTGTTTAATTTTTAATATTTCCAAAATTTTGCTCCTAAAACATTAATTATAGTTTATAAAAAAATTTTATGTAGTAAAAGCGGCGGTATAAAATATAATAAAGTTTATGTACACAATGTTAACAAATTTTATTAGGATTACGAGTTTGTTTTTATGTTCTATGTACTTTTAACTCAATTTCAACTAATTTATTTATCCAAAAGACATGTTTTTGTTTGAAAATTTTTACACAATCGATGCGTACTTTTTAATAAAAAAATTATTTAAGATATTCTTTAAAATGTTACAAGTTTAGCACAAAAAAGTGAAAAGGATTTGAAGTTGAGTGACGTCATTTAGTCGAATATGATAGCAATTTAAGATCAAAAAATATTTGAAAAATATTATAAACATAATTAGATAGTTTTAATTTAAAAATGCAAAATTTGGTAATGCGATGAATTAAAGCACTTTGAATTTGTGGAATGAGCAAATGCGGTAATTTTACAAACAATTAAAAAAACAAGAAAAAACAATTTTGTGCCAAATAATTTTTTAATTTGTTTTGAATGCAACAATTTTTTTTCTCTTCAACGTAATAGTCAATTTTAAAGCAAATGAGTTGCAGAACATATCGATATATTTATCGTATTACATAGCTTTGTTGTTTAAAAAGATCTAAAAATAGTCGTAAATATAAGGAAATTATGTATTTACTATACTAATTGGGCTAATCTTATATTTTCCGAACTCATTACAATAAACTGAACCCCTCCCATAATTACTTCAAACATGTATTAAACTGAAATTAATTTTTTATTCTCATGTTTCTCTAACAAGCATAAATCTACAAACCTCAACGTATATCCGATCAATAGCAGTAATGCGGCGCCGCAGACGAAATTTGCCCCTAACCCCGATTTGTTTTTCGTCTAAATTGGAAGACAACTTAGTGCATTACGATTGTGACAAACCTACGTCTTCATTCTATTCTGGTACATCTGACAGGAAGCGTTTTTGCTTGAATGACGAATATGTGAGCGAGGTAGAAAATCGTCGAGCTTCAAATAGACAAATATGTCCATATTCGAACTGCAATCATGTAAATGTATTTCCTTCTAAATCAGACTTCTTAATATATACTTCAAACTATTCACATAATAATTGCTCAAGTATTCAATTTATTCGTCAGCTTCAAGTGAGGAATAAGAGGAAATATTACATGCAACAAATTAATTTCTTTATTTTATGCCATAATTTTATGCATATACATCTTTTGAACTGGATAACATCAATTAGTATTCTTCTTGCGATAATTTCAACAACAACATCTACTGTTATAAATTACGATTCTTCTGCGGGTACCATCACGGATCATTTCATTGAAAAACATGATAATCCCCTAGCATATCGCCTTCATAAGCATCGTGAGCATACTATCAATTTTTATCGTCATAATCGCAGCAGGAGAGCCGAATCCGTACACGCAAAAAATGATCTTAATGTTAACAATAATAGTGCAAAAAGCCGTCATGACGATGTTATTGTACGAACGCCAAATGGAAAAATTCGCGGATTTCAACAGGCAATTTTTTATATACATACATTTGCACAATTTTACGATGCTGCAAAATTTTGGGACGGCCAAAAGGAAATTAAACGGGACAACATTTTAGATAACGAGCAGAAATTTGATTGACTTTTATTTTCATTCAAAAAAATCCTAGAATTCCGAATCTCGGAAATTTTTGACTACCTTACTTGACACGCTCCCGTTTTGTCACATTTCCATTCACAAACAAAATTATTGAGTATGAAGTACGCTCACAGGTAAAAGGCGGCGAGATTGAAAGTCTAGCCCGCTTAAATAACTATGATGTAAATATTGTATGCTATGTAGTGTTGCAATACGAATTATGTGAAAAATTTATTCTTTCCAGAAATTCGAGAACCTACTTATTAATACATTTCTTGGCATTCCGTACGCGCTCAAACCTGTAGAATTACGACGATTTCGTGTACCCGAACCAACCCAACAATGGGAAGGAGAATTTGACGCGTCTACGGCATCGCGAACGTGTTATTACACGATTGATACAATGTTTCCGCAATTCCCTGGTGCAGAAATGTGGAATCCGCCAAATGTAATAATAACTATGTTAAAATTTTACATTGATCTAAAAATTACATTATTAACTTCTTTAGACAATCATTAATAGAGAATAGTTGGTGTTCTGACATTTAAGGATTAACATTTGGGGATTGCTACTTTTGGGGACGCGACACTTTGGGATCGCAACATTTGGGGATTATAACATTTGGGGATTGCGTCATGTAGGGACACGACACTTGGGGACGCGTCATTTGGGGACATTTTTTATTATTAAAAAAGTTTTTTTTTTAAAAGTTCAGTGTGAACTTAGTAAAATATTTTAGTTCTTTTATGATATCGAACGCCAAAACTTTTTTTTACGATTATTTAGGTTTACTGGCACGGAGAATTTGAATTTGATAATGATTTTGACTCGGAGTTTGACTTATACTTCAAACGTGTTGAGGAGTCGCTATACCCCACCCCCAGTGAAAATGTCAAAAACTATAAAAACAACGAAATCAATAAAAAATCATTATTAAACTCGAATTACCAGTGCTAGAAAACACAAAAAAAGTTTAGCGTCCGATATCATAAAAGAACTAAAATATTTCACTGAGTTCACACTCAACTTTTTTAATAAAAATTTTTTTAACGATAAAAAAATGTCCCCAATTGACGCGTCCCCAAGTGTCGCGTCCCTAAATGTCGCAATCCCCAAATGTTAATCTCCAAATGTCGTATAGCGTAATAGTTGTTCTTTTTTGAATAATAAGTCATTTATAATGTTGATATAAACTTTTGAGTATTTTTGGTTTTAGTATTACTTATTTTTCCTTTATAGATCATTCTATGCCCTCAATAATACATGGTGTGCCAAAAGTTCTGCAACGGAATTATTACTAGACAAAAAATTTATTTTCCAACGAAAACAAATTATCTTAGTGACACACATACAGGGTGTCCAGTTCTGGTTGTAATATATTCAATTGATTTGAAAGTAGCCCCCTTGTTATGTAATATGTATATAGCGTCAGACGCGACAAAAAAATCGCCGCGCCACGCACCTCTTCACACGAGTTATGTAACAAGCGCACAATCGCCAAAAGGAAAGAATTTGGTTCATATAAGCCCTCAAAACCTCGACCATTACCGAACATCTTCAGTCGGTGATGTTCTGGGGCGGAATTTTCGGCAGCGGCTCGTTGTTTTCATTTATCAAGACGTCAAAATCAATCTAGAAATATACTACAGCAAAATTCTAGAATCCGTAATACTTGTGCTAAGACTTGATACTATATTGAATCCGATTAAATCCGGATTCGAACAACGCATTCAAAAGTTTGATACTTAAAAACTTTGTCAATTTATATGTTTTATATACATTCGATTCGTCATGATGAGTTCTCTTTTTATAAGCGGTTCGGTTTAAATTCGGTTTTTATAAAAAAATTATTTAGGTTCATTTGGCAAATTCGCAGTTTTATATTTTAAAAAGTCTAAAGTCGAGAATATGGTTACTAACGAGAATATGCTTACTCATGCCTGGATTGATTTTAAAAGTTACTCATGCCTGGTTACTCATGCCTGGATTGATTTTAAAAGTTGTTAGACGCTATATAAAACAGTGTTGTGACTGGACTCGCAAAACAACTTGCGACTCTTTTGTGACTCGCGAGTCGATGAGTCATTTTTGCATTTTTTTAAAAACGACTCGCGATTTTCGCTGATTTTACCCTTTATCTTCAACGCTTCATCTTAAACGAAATAACAAATTTTTAGTATCATTGTAATCGTCAGAATACACACTTTCTTTATATATCCATAAATTTGAAAATTTTTTAAATTGTAATAAACATAATAACGTTTAAAGCCGCGAGTCGCGTCGCGAGTCGAAAATTTTGCTCGCGAGTCGATTTTTCCGTGCGTTTTTCAAGCATTTTTTATTTTTGCACATTTTCGCTCTTTTCGATTAAATTTATTTCTTTCTGTTTTTGATAAAAAAATGAAAAGTAAATATACTTTTATAATCCTCAGATTTTGCTCTTTATTAGTTATCTTAGAAAATCGGTAAATTATTATTTTACGCTGATACAATACCGTAAAGTTTGGCAAAAAATGAAAAACGTTTGATGCATTTTTTGCAAAAAACGCGCGAGTCGCTTGCGAGTCAAGTCACAACACTGATATAAAATGCTTAGCAAACAAAATTAGGACGCGCTAGCGAGTTTATGACCCTCTATACAACTATTTAAGGTAATAAACTTTAATAAATTCGGTAGAATATATCAAATTTTTAAAATTATTTTTCAAATTGTTTGCCGCTAACATGCGTCATGAATTTTTACTATTCCGTGCCCGGAGTAACTTTGAACTGTCAAACCCACTGGAGATCCCCTTACGATCCCTAACTTTGGGCGCATAAGGGGATTTTAAAATCCACTGGAGATCTCCAGGAGAAATGGCTGTTTTTGGAGATCTCCGAAAATTGACTGTTTTGGATATTCTCCGTGGATTTTCATAAATCTCTCTAAAAACGCAAAAATTTTTTTCTCCATGGATCTTTAAATACATGAAGAATCCACGAAACACTTGAAATCATTCAGAGAAATGATAGAGAGAATGAGAATTCCAGTGAGAAGAATAAACTGACAGATGTTTCATGACCGAAAAAAAAAATTTTCTTTTTAACTTCTTCAATTTGGAAAATAAAATTTTCACTTCATTTTTTGAAATAGTGGTATTTCATTTAAAAATAATGAAAATAAAGTAAAATAATTCTTCACGACTATGTAAAAATTCTACTTTTGATTAATGTGCGTGCGTGGCCTCGTGGTTAGCGTTCGTGACCGTTTTCCCCTTCATAAGTTCAATACTGCTTGGAGCAAAATTTAAGGAGAAATGAACATTTAGGGAGACTTTCAGTGGAAATCAGAGATCCACTGTAGATCTCTGTAAACGGGCGAGTTTTAGGAGAACTCCAAAGGTAAGAAATGTTGATTCTCCCTAAAAACGATTCTGTTTAGGGAGATCTCCCGTGGAAATGGAAATCCACGCAAAATCTCCATAAAAGGACCAGATCTTGGTATCTCTCCAAAAATGGAGAGATTTTGGGAAAGGCAAGGAATTAAGGAGAAATGTGAGTTTTAGGAGATCTACAGTGGATTTTTCGTTTCTCCTTAAAATCTCCTTGGAGATTTTGCGGGGAAGTGGAAATCTACTGGGGATCTCCTTAAAACTCTAATTTCTCCTTAAGCAAAAAAAAGGTCTCGGAGATTTCAAGGAGAAATTTTTTTCCACTGGAGATCTCCAGTGGAAAACAAAATCCACTGGAGATCTCCCGTGGAAATAAGACATTTTGAAGATCTCTCGTGGATCGGAGAGTTCAAAGTAACTCCAGGTGTCCAAATCAATTTTTGAGCAAAAAAACTTTTGGCAATTCAATTTTGATCACAAATACTCTTTGCAATTGAATTTTTGGTCACAAAAACCTTTGGCTTAAAGACCTTTTGTCCGTGTTTATTGTGCACATTGCTCCTTTTGTTTTTTTTTCTCGTCTTATGTCGAATGGTTGGTCTTCTTGAACGACGGGTCTTCTCAATTCTTGACGCTACTCTGAGGTACTTTAATTCTTTGCTAGCTATGCTTAAATGCACGTCCTGATTAGTTTACATCATCGTGAGTTATTTTAAAGCGATTTGAAACAAAGTTTTTCTCGAATTTCACCTCGATGTACCTAGGGCGGAAAACTGCTCTAGAAAATGCAAAAAAAAATTGAAATTTTGGGGAGGAGGTAGTAAAGCAGGCTGACTCGTCGGCTTTAATTAAATTCCCATTTTAAGTAATTTTGAAAAAATAAATTCCAACATTTTATAAACGTCTTTGCAGCTAATTTATTGAAGCTATTAATAAAAACTAATTTCAAAAATTGCCAAACAAACTTTTTTTTAAATAACCCACAGCTTCCGAGGGCCTAGCGATGCAATTTGGACGTTCCAGCAATATAAGTCAAAAGCAACGCAAAAAGGGAAGGTGCGTATCGTGGCCAATTTGTTTTGATGCGTCTGTCTCTCACAAGAGGCCAAATGCGCCATTATCGACTTGGCGCATTTGGATTTTTGTCCACTTAAAAAAAGCAACTAAATATATTATTACACATTCAAGACAGTTGTCTATTGTTTTTCGGAAATTTTTAAGTTTTATTAAGAGGTCAATTTTCAGCCGCACCCTGTAAAAAGTTAATTATGAAAATGTTTTGGTAGACTAATGTAAATCTTACTAATTTTTTTTAGTATACATACCACATGTTATATATATATTCATAAAGTTAATTTAGGAAATGGATGAGAATTGTCTAAGTATGAATATTTGGGTGCCAACCGAAAAGCACGACGGAACAGTGTTGGTCTGGATTTATGGTGGTGGATTCTTCTCGGGCAGTCCCTCATTGGAGCTGTACGACGGACGTGTACTGGCAGCAAAAGAGCGCGTAATTGTTGTAAATATAAATTATCGACTTGGCGCATTTGGATTTTTGTACTTCGGTCGTGGCTCTCCAGTGCCTGGTAATATGGGACTTTTAGATCAACAATTAGCATTAAAGTAAGTCTTTTATATAAGTGCACTAGAAATGTAACAAAAATTATTTATAAAGTTATAAATTAAAAAAATAATTGAAATTAAAATGACAAATCCTTTATTATTTTAACACAACAAATAGATGTTGAATTTAATTTTGATGCAAATTTCGCTATGATTTTAGAATAAAAAATGGTTATATAGAAAAATATGTATTTGATTACATAAATGGATTCTGAAAATTTCTCAAATAAAAATTTATTATTAATTTAAATGAGTTAAAATTTCAGCTTCAACAAATAAGAATACATAATGGTATGCAGAACATTTTTAGATGGATTTACGAGAATATAGGATATTTTGGAGGAGACCCACGACGAATTACATTGTTCGGTGAAAGTGCTGGCGGTGCGTCCGCCTCTGCACACATTTTTGCTCCAGAAAGTAGAAATTATTTCAGCAAATTGATTCTTAAAGTACGTTTTAAATATGGAATTGCAATGATAAATTCCTATTTTATTTGGGGTAGTCTTTTGAGAACACGAAATTGGTTTTGGTTTTTTGCATAGTAATTCAGAAAACAGTATTTATCAAACATGGAATAGTGTTTGGTTTTCTTTGCATTTACGTACATATGTTATCTTTTTAAAAATAACTATTTTTTGAATAGATTTATGTAATACATATTGCAATAATTAACGCCAAAAAATTTGCGCAATAATTTTTAGAGCGGTACTGTACTCAACAACTGGGCCACAAAGTCTAAAGATATAATGCTTGAGGTTTCTTTTAAATTGGCGACACGTTTGAATTGCACACGTGATAAATCTGAGCGAGCTAGCCATATGCGAAAATCAAATTTTGAAAGCAAAGAACAAGAACAATATTCTGAGGTATACATACAAACATTAATACGATAGAATATTACAAATAAATATACCGCTTCAAATTGCGTTAATGTCAGTATTACACTAATAATAAAGATCACACAATTTGAAGCGATGTCGTAATTAAAATTGAAAATATTAAAAAAAACCTTTGAAATTATGCATCAAACGTAGCAAAAAAAAACATATCTGGCTGTCAGTTATAATATCTTAAATTTTAAATTAGCAAAATTACATTATTTCAGAGTCTGTTTCAAACAGTGTTTGTGCTGTAAACCAATCTTTCCATAATTATACATACTTTTAGGTAAACTAACTGGAATTTTTGAATGAAATTAGTGGCTATACGACATTTGGGGATTAACATTTGGGGATTGCGACATTTGGGGACGCAGCACTCGGGGATCGCGACATTTGGGAATTATAACATCAGTGTGAATTCAGTGAAGTTCAGTGAATTATTTCTGTTATTTTATGATATCGAATAAACATTTTCAAATTTATTTTTTTTTGCTGAATTCACACTGAACTTTTTTTTCGAAAATATTAAAAATCTCAAATAAAAAAATATCCCCAAATGACGCGTCCCCAAGTGTCGCGTCCCCAAATGACGCAATCCCCAAATGTTAATCCCCAAATGTTGGAACACCAAATTAGTTTTTCACTTTAAGATTGACGGTTTCATTTTAATTAGTTTTGCTAACTATGTATGTATACAATAATCCATACGAAACAACAATTTTAAGTTATACAATACTGCACACTTAAAATCGTATTTTTATATCATTTATAGTCGTTATTGATGGAAGATCGAAGCGTTGACGAAATAGTGGAATGCATGTCTCGAGTTTCTGCATTTAATTTGCAGGTAAATATTATGAGTATTTCCTAATTAACAATGCCTTTCTACTTTCAAAGCAGTCATTCATGGTTGACAACCAAAAATTGATTTTTTATAATTTTTTAAAAGCGCTCAGCTAATCAAAAAAGATCACAACTAATCATCATTTTGCTTTTTCTACTTCCAATCGACGCAAAAATTAGTGAGCAGTCAGTCTTTTTTAAGATCTCTTTTTTTAGAAATGTATATTAATCATTTTTTACAGATGTGGTATTTCAAATTTATGAAGTAACCGCGTATAAAATTACCAAAATTTTTAGAAAAAGTCACGTTAAAAAATGATCGTAATGGTTGGTATACATATTTTGTTTTATTTACAAAATTAGAAAATTGTAAAAACAGCATACCCTAATTTTAACTAACTTCATTTTATGGAAAACATCTTGGGTGATGCTTAATTTATGGAAATTTGACATTTGCAGGCGGGACAACAAATTTTTTTTTTAATTTTAAAAATTGTATTTTTTTGATTATGAACAAATTTGGCTAAACTTCACTTTACTTGCTTTTTAAAATAAAAAATACAAAAGCCTTACATGTTTAGCTATTGTGTACGCTAACGTGCTGTATTAGACATGCTGTGTGTTTTGTGATATCCGAAGAGGATGTTTTGTTGTACTAAAATGTGTGTTTAATAATTTTTCTCGAATTAACATTTGCTAATTTTCAGATCATTAAAATGGAATATCAGGTTGACAAAAATGAACATTTTCGACACTTCCTTCTTTATTCCTTCAAATCAAGGCAATTCCTTCAAAAGTTGCTCGCGACATTTTTGCCATGTACGGAGAAGATGCCATAGTTGAAAGGACCGCTCGTTCTTGGTATGCCAAATTGAAAAATGGAAATTTCGATCTCAAAGACGCACCTCGTTCCGGGCAAGATGGTGTCGAAAATGCTAATTTTTGTCGAATTGACATTCCATTTTAATGATCTAAAAATTAACAAAAATTAATTCGAGAAAAAAAAACTAAACACAGATTCTAATATAACAAAACATTCTCTTTCGGATAACACAAAACACTATGGCAAAATATTTTATTTTGAACGCACACTCGAATATAACAAACGTAGAGACGGAGAGAGAGAAAAACGTAGAGACGGAGAGAGAGAACAAACGGAGAGAGAGAATTTAGTTTATAACCAATTTATTTTACAGTATATGTATGTATACAGGGTGGTCCAAAAAAATTCGGACAAATTTTAATTTATCCTAACGCGAAAGTCTTGTACAGTAAAAAATTACTTTTTGTTTCGTTGGATTCTCCATGTTTTTGTGTACCGCTATGTTAAGTTTCAAGTTTATGCTAAGTAATTTTGTCGTGTTTTTAGAATGTCAAACAAACGTAGTGTCATTTTGGAGCTGTTTCGTCTCCAAAATGTTTCGAAAACGCCAATGCGAAATTGTTCGTTTGCTTGACGTGCCACGGCAGACCGTCTCTGATGCACGTTTGAAGGAGCTTGGTCACGGTGGTCGGCGTCCAGGAAGTGGAAGAAAGCGAACCGCTAACACTTCTGCGAACCGCAAGATCATCAAAAAGCGAGTGTAGCGAAATTCGAGGGTCTCCGTGAGAAAAGTGGCCCGTGAGACGGGTATAAGCAAGTCGTCGGTTTATCGAATAGCGAGAAAGGAGCTTAACCTCAC
>SAUE01000442.1:17075-39963 GCA_009724625.1 Deladenus siricidicola
GCATTGGCGTTTGTCGCAAATTTGATAATTGGCGAAGAATCTACACCGTCAATTCTTTTCAGAGAGGCGTCCTCGGCGTGGCGCACCAAAATTTCTTGAATTTTTTTATTTGCGCTCTGTGAAGCATCATTCGCTACCGCGTTAGGCGCAGACGCGGCAAATATTGACGGCGGTAGACAATGCGATGGAATCGAGAATGGCGCGTTCACCGCCTCATCATCAACTAGCTCACTGTTATAGTCTTGCCGCGTTCGTTCACTTTTTCGCCTAAACATTGGCGGCTGCTGGAGCGCTGAATTTTCTGCGCTCTCGTCATCTAATAAAGTGGACGACGGTGGAGCGCTCGATGTGGTGCAATTGCGCCAGTGTGCGTCCGCGCCCTGGCAGTAGGCGCCGCCGTTGGCCGGCGACGGCGCGTCACATTTGCGCTGCCTGACGCGTTGACATTGCGCATCGCACGTCGACCACGCTGACCAGTGCGACCATTCGCCTAAATTTTTTTTATTTTATTCAAATTTTATGGCCCACATTAACCAAATTTTAGTGCTAAATTTCAGAAAATAGCAAACCGTTCAGTCTGCAGTTGTGCGCACAAAGTCGAAACTCTTCGTCCGCGCCCGCGCAATTTGCGCCGCCGTTCAACGGCGCCGGATTATTGCAGGCGCGTTGGCGACGTTGGCGCGGCAGAACGCGCAAAACCGCGTCCGGTGAACCGCTAGTCATTGCCACCTGGCCCACGAGCACCGCGCATTCGGGCGACGACTGCAACGCGTTGTTGGTGGGCGCGGTGGCAGCTGCGGCGGCGGAAGTGGAGGGCGCTTGTGGGCACGTGCCCTGCCAATCCGACCACGGCGACCATTCGCCGTCCACTAAATTTATAGAAGAAAAGTTATAGAAATTTTAAATTAAATTTACATGTTTCAATTTTAACTTTGTACATATTTTTTAATTAAATTCAACATTGTATTTTGTACTTTATTTTAAGTATTTTTCATATTTTTAAATTTGTTAAAAAATAAAGTTAAAAATGTTTGCTTTTAAAGTTTTTATAAACAAATTAAAAAATAAAAAGTGATTTTTGCTATTTCACTTACATTCTTTTATAATTTGTTTTAGATTTCATTAATAATCGTTTTCACAGTTTTGTTATTTATACATACATATGTATTGTATTTTGTTGTAGTTTTCTATTTTTTTTCTTTTATAAAAAAATACTTATTATGTATACATATAAAGTGTACATATAAGAAAATGAGAGTATTTACTTTGAATTTTGATTGAAATTATTGGAAAGTGGTTGAGATAATTAGCCGGAAAGAAATTTTTTGAAATTCTCAATATGAATTTTGTCTTCAAGGACGACCCTTTTTTGAGTATTTGAGATTCTCATTTTTGCAGGAAAGAAACCACTTGAAAATTTTCAAAGTTTTTGCCGCTTTTTTTTTTGAGAAATTTTGCATTTTTTGTAAAATGCCGTTTTGTAATTGCATTTTTTGTAGAATTGAAACATTTTCTTTTTAATTGGCGTAATATGACAAAAAGTTTAACAGAAAAACTATCATAGAAAATGAAAATCCAACGCAATTCACAATAAATGCAAATCAATTACACAAAAATCACAAAATTTACGAAGAATTGTCAAATAATAATGACAAGCAAATTTTCTAATGCAGATCTTAATATAATTTTTTAATTAATTTTAATTAAATAATATACATAAATCTCATTTATTTAGTGTCCTCTTATTTATTAACATACCGTAAACAGTGATCTGCGCTGAGTCGGAAGTACGGTGGTTGGCGAGGTTTGTGGCTTCACACGTGTAATTGCCGGAGTCGGACAGTCGCGCTGCCGAAATTATCAGGCTACCGTCGTTCGCCAAAATCAAATTTGAGTCGATATTTGGTCGAATCTCTTCGCCGTCTTTTCGCCAAACTATCTAAAATACTATTTANATATATATATATATATATATATATATATATATATATATATAATTTACGTGATTTTAAACATTATGATAGTCAATACATTACCATCAATTAATTATTTTAGTCAATTTTTTAATTCACAAGTATTGATGAAGTAAGTAATACGCCAATAACAAAATGAATATTCAGTTTACACTACCTCTGGCTTCGGGTCGGCGTCTGGCGGGATACAGGGCAGTTGGGCGGTTCGTCCCTCAGCAATCCGCCCAGCCATTGGCATTTGGTGGAAATGCTTTCGAATGTCTAAAAAATGCCAAGTGAAACAGTCATCATGGATAAAATAAAAATACTGAATGAAAAATGCATTAATAAATATTATTGTTGCAAATTGTCAATCGTCATCGCCAATTGTCATTCTCGAAAATGTTGACAGAAAATTTTTGTACATCAAAATTGAATAAATATGTAAAATAAATATGAAAATTTGTCTTTTTGCTCCGACAACAAAATGCGAAATCGTCAACAACGACAAAAATAACAACAAGCATACAACAAAGAATAAGACTAACAAGAAGGAATATGTAATAACATGCATAAACAAGCTTTCTTCTACTTATTGTTTAATTGGCCCTCAAGTGGGACTTCCTGGCGAACGATCTTTACTCCGAACAATATAACAGCAATGTATAAAATCAGTTTGGCCCAGCAAAAGCTGCGTCCACGATATCACCTCAACTAATCAAAACGGTAACGTCTGTATTCAATACAGTTATGAGTAAGCAGATAAGAATAGCAGAAAGAAAATAATCTCACAGAAAAATATTGAAAGAAGTGAGTAACAATTAGGATGAAACAAAAAAGAAAAAAGCAAAAAAAATTGATAGAAATGTTTGACTAAGAAAAATCAAAAAATAAAAAGATAAATATATATGCTTTAAAAATCAATCTCTTCTATATTAATTTTATTATATTATTTATAAATTGATAAACCAAATATCATCAATACGTATCGCTTTGAATAAGGAAATAGAAAAGTGAAAGATGTCCGGAATATACATAAAATATATCCAAAATAAAAACAAACAAACATTTCTTTTTGAAATAATTTGATTTGAACGCGTAATTATGAAAACAAAGCTTTTGAAGTGGTCAATTATCTCAGTGAGATTCTCTGCTACTGATATATTTATCTTGCTATCAAACATATCTCATTAGCAAGAAAACATCCTACTGTTTCTTTTTAAAGATCGAAGAGAATAAATTTGAAATTTACAATAACATTAACACAAATCAAGACAGTACTTATTATAGTAAATTGCATACATATATATTATCTGTGCTGAGTTATGCACACAAAAATTGTCAAAAAGACGTACGTTAGGCTTGATTTGAGTTGGCACATTTACAGCCGCAAATTGGCAGGGTAAAATTAACGTTGAGCAAAAACGGGAAGTTTCAAGTATCTTTTTCCGCGCTTTTATTCGCCCCGCTCGCAATTTGCACAAAAAAAAACTTGAATGTGCAAGCATTTCGCAATGAGGACAATTTTCTTTGCAAATTTGCACAAAAAATTATTGAAATTTTTCAAATCAATCTTCTTTTTTTTGTTCTAGATAGTATCAAGGGTAACCGCCTTAAAATATTATTTTCTGTGTCAAACTTTTTTGGAAACGCAAAAAAGAAAACATAAATTTGAAAAACGCATTACTACATATAAAAGTTTAAAAAAATAAATAAAAGTTACAAAATTTAAATATATGTAATGTAATGTCAAGTAATTAGGTAAAAATAAACTTGATAATAATACTATGTTCGGGAGACGATACTCAGGAAATGGAAAACATAAAGAAAGCAAAATAAAAGAAAATATTATAAAAACAGGGCAAAAGAAAAGAAAAGCGTAATCACAGTGAAGAAGAAAAGTTTGCCCATTTTGTTGATGCTTTTTTGCCGAACTAATTTTCAAGTGGAACTTTCCGCCTTTTTTCATCTTTTTGTAGCAGTTTAATGAACTGAACCAAAAAAAGAAAGAAAGAAAAAGAAAAGAAAGATCTCAAGAAAGCATGATAATATTAAGGAATTTTCAGAATTTTCCAAAACAAATTAAAAAAAAAAGAAGAAGAGTTTTAAAAATAACCAAAGAATTTTAAAAAATTTGTTGTCAAAAAAATGACATACTGAGATTAATTAAATTACAAAATGATATCAAAATATAGTAATTGCTATAAAATTGGATGTAATCATTGAATCAAATGTAAATTCGGATTTAAACCATGTTACGATAGTCGACATTGTAGGTGTATTTGGTAGAATTTACAGGAATGAGACATGCTAATTTACAAAATTTTCAAAGAGTAACTTAATTGTGGGAAAGGCTATAATTAAAGGTTATCCACTAAAATTGGCCGCTTCAAGGCCGAATAATTTTGTTATTTTTACTTTATTAATAAATGCTCGAATTTCGTTGAATTAAATTTAATTCTGTGTGCTTTCGCGCTTTCTTATTTCACTGCTTTCTTTTCCGGCTGTTTATAATTATTCTTTCATAGTTGGTCACTTTCTTTCCTCTTTCTTTCTTAACTATCGCTCTTCTTTTTGTGCACGTTGCGTATTTTCTTTTCTTCAAGCATTTTCTGTCTGCGTGCATTTTGCATTTTCTCAATTCTGTAAACTTGCAAATTTGTTTTTTAATTGAGTTTACTCCTGTCGAAAATTTCTTTTCATAATAAATTTACAATTTTAATTTTATTCAAAATTTGAGTAATAAAATTTATGTTTTGTCCTTTTCCGAACTTTACAATTTGGACATAAGTTTCCGAAAAACGAACTTCATACATATAAGTTGAGTTTGCAAATGCTCTTTTTCAATTTTGCATTTTTTTCTGTTCAGATTTTTCGATGAAAAATGTAAAAATATAAATTGGGAGTGACAAAAAAATCAGGAGTTAGTAAAATTGCGGTTTTGGTGGAATAAAAAGCGCAATGATACAGTTGCGGCAATAATATCTTTTAACAATTTTTGGTTGTTGCTTTTTGAGTGCTGATTTTGACCATAAATCTTTTTTTGCGGCGCCTTTTCCAACAATTTCCATATTTGGTCACAAATTCTCCTCTCACATATGTACATAAAACAGGACAACAGCAGCTAAATGCCAAAGAAAGACATAATGGATTAATTGGAAACGGATATAATAAAGCCGTCCGCAAAAGCAAAGAGATTTGTAGAATGTCCCAAACAAACAAAATCTGAAGACAAATGTTAACCTCAACAAAAGCAGCAGTACAACAGCAAACTCATCTAAAACTCAAACTTAATCAAGAATCTCACTCAATTTGCATTTTCATGAATATTGTTTCTTATAATTTTTGATATTCTCATTTTTAGAAATTAAAAAGTTACAGTAGCAGAATGAAAAATTTACGTTATAAATGAAAAAATAAATGAGAAAAATTTACGTTTACAAAATGATACATAATTTTAGAAAATGAGTAAAAAATAAATTTTAATCAAATCTCTTCGTTAGAAAACAATTTTTTCATCTCCCTGTTCAAACTAACTGTTGCTTGCTGTTATTTGCCGTGTAATTTTTCTTTTTTTCTCCTTCAAAAAGTGCCGCACTTTTCTGCGCTCTCCTTTTTGCCGCTTGTTACTCACAAACAAAAGTAGAAAAATGATACATAAATTGTTGTTGATATCAGTCGAAAACGAATGTTCAGCTTTTGTAATTGAACATTTCTATTGTTTTTATACTCCCAAATAAAACAAATATTACTTTGATGTATACATTTTTACAAGTATGTATGTATGTACAATACACACAAATATGCATTTATGGATTTCGGAAAATACAAGCGATCTATTTCACATCGCTTTATGAGTTGTTGTTTTTGCGGTGTTGTAAATTTACCAACTTTTTGCGCAGATTTTGCGCCGACAATACACAGTAAAGTTAAATGTATAAAGGTAATTCGTGAAAAAAGACTATATGTATTAACTCTTAAATTTCGTTAAGACTATCCAAATAATGTAAGGTCTTAAGACATGAAATTTTTTGAAAAATCTTAAATCCCATTGTTACTGCCAAAATTTAGTTCAATGTTTTTTTTTCAAAAGTAAGACTGCAATTGTGCTGACTGGAAGTTTATTGAAAGTTCATTATAAGTTGATAGAAGATTTCACGAAGAATTGATCATTTGACCGCCGCCGAAAACGTTTTCATTGTCAGCTTTGGCCAAAGCAAAAGCTGAAGGACTTTCTTTTATCGCCCGCTAACTAAACATGTCACACCTCATCAAAGTCCATCATTAAAGCCCATTAATTCGATTAATGCACGGTTGATTTCCGAAATGAAAATGTTAGTTTAGTTGAAGAAATATGAAGATAAATGCGAATGAACAAGTGACCCATTATCACTAGCTATGTAAATGAAATTTAATTTCCAATAAATACGAAAATAAAGAAAAAACGAGGTCTTCTCATTATAAAAACATTTGTGATTTATGTTCCACTTTTATTGCTAAATGTTTCAAAAAAATTCAAACTTCAAAACAAAGAAGTTAGCGATAATATGTAGGCAGATAAATGCAAAATGTATGTATGTAAAAACTAAATTTTATAAATTCGAATAAAATTCCTGAGCAAATCCCTCTCCGAGGGCCAAGTTATACATAAATACATATTTTTTAGTATCGACCTTTAAAAGACAAATGTTCCATGGAATTTTCAAGGTACGCCGCGCAAATTAGAATAAAGTCGAAATGTTTAATAAAATGAAATAAATTGCATAATATCGTTATTTAATTTTTCTCAATTTTGTCGGCAATCAATTCTTCATCCGATTATTTTTTTGCCGAATTAATTGCCCATTAGTTTTTTTCAAACTATTCCCGAGCGGCGCAACTTTTTCTTTTGCAATTTTTATAGCTGATTTTCTCGTAAACGAGATGATTTTCTCATAAATTCATAAGAAAAATCCCACATTTTTGTTCGATTACGACAAATATGATAGGGGAAAGTGGCTGCCATTATAATTCGTTTAGTGGAGTGGTAATCCGTACCGGTCCCTGAATAAAAAACACTTTATAGGACTAATTTTTAATAAATTATTAGACTTGTTGAAAACACAGAGGTAAAGCTAGAAGCAAAAAAATACATGGAGGAAAGGAAAAGAATGCGTATGTGAGCGGATTTGCAGTTGAATATTAAAAAAATTGCCGCGGGAGTTTGGCCATTCTTCTGCTACTTCGTTCCCATCAAAAAGTCAATACTGATTTGTTTTGATTGAGTGAAGATATTCAAAACATTTCATGTTATATACATATATTGATGAATCGACCTTTTCATCAATAAATCATTTTCGACAAAATATCATCTGTGAACGAAGTTCAAGTTTTTTGAGGAAATTCTCAATGAGAAAAATGCTGCAAAATGATCTGTTTCGAAAAAAGTCAAAAAATATATTAAAACAAATGAGAAAATATTTTTGTCGGCTTTTTTAATACAAAAATAAAAAAATTAAATGAAAGAATTAATAAAAAAATGTATCAAATTTTTTTCTGTTGGCTAAATGCTGAGAAAAGATTAATAAAGTCGACCACCTTTTGATTTGAGAAAGGACAGCAAAGAAAGAAACGCAAAAGGTGAAGGTGGGATTAACTGTGTTAATTCTATTTTACGGGAAGATATCGAATTACAAAAAAATATCGTACTTGTTATTATCGTAAGCGTTTCATAAAAAATAAAAAATGGCGTATTTTGAGAAAAATCAAAGACAAAAAATCTGGAGAAAAAAATGTAGAAAATTGACGAAAATTTAAAAAATAGTATCAAACAAAAAATGAAATCTTTTATAATTTTTTAGCTGTAGATGATAAAATTAAAGAATCTCGTTGGAAATGAGAGATGAAAATTGTGAAAGAATCCTTCGAAAGATGATAAAATGCATTTGCCTGATATTTATGCAAAAATGATTGTAAAAAATAAACATTTCTTAAATTTACTGCAATTCTTATCACAATTTCGCATCTAGCAAAAATAATTGCAAAATTTCAGCCTCCCGCGGGAAAAGTGTGTCGCCAAAATTTGCAAAACTTGAAATGACAAATTATAAGTTTTGTTTTTCCATCTTTTTTTCGAGAAAAAAAACTCATTTGTTTTGTTTATTTTACGCATATTTTCGGCAAAATATGGCAATTTTTCACTCATTTCCTGTCGTTAATATGCAAATTTGCAAAAATTATTGTGTAGTTGGCATATTACACACGAAAAAGAAAGTACTTTAAATTGCAATTATGAAAAATTATATGTACATATACATATATATAAAAATGCCACAATGAAAGTATCAATGTCAACATGTGAAAGTATCAGTTTGATAAAACCTTTTAGAACATTTAATAGTGTCGTTAACTGTTTTGTTAACCGTTTAATGTAAAAACAAAAAAATTGAAAAATATACTAACATTTTATTTTTTTACAATTTGAAAATTAAAATGCATAGAAGATATCTTTAAATAGAAATTTTAAAATGACAACTTAAATTTAAATAAATTATTTTCTCAAAAAAATTCCTTCTTAACTCTGATGCAAATAGTGCGCAAAACAAATGTAAATTTAATTTCCTCCAGGAGCATTAAAACGCACAAATAAATGCATAATGCCATGCTTTTTTGAAAAACGCACACATTATTATCCCCTCAAAATGTCATGTATCAAAATGCAACGACAAAAGTGCAATAACAATCAAACAACAAAAAATACAAAAATGCCATCAAACAACTGTTTATGAAAGTGTCACGGGGTTTTTGCTCGCCACTTCGAATATAAAAATCATTGTTGTTTGTTTGTTGTCAAAACCAACAAACAACAAAAAAATTAAATTTTAAAAACATTAATAAAGAAAGACAACAAAAGCGCGCAAATGGCATTTTTACATCAAAGCAGAAAAAAGTGCTTGTGCATTTTGCAAAAATGCCAAGACAAAAGCACATTTTAATTCCTTAGGCAAAATTTGCAAAAATAATTTCCTGTCCGAATAAAAAAATTGACCCCACAATTTCCGCAGTTAGCTGCGTTTTTTGCTTTACTTTGCTGCTATTGTGTCATCTATTTTTATCTGCGTTGTGGGCAGCAGTTTGGCTACTGCTGCTGCTATGGCCCTGAAGATGGTCAAAAGCGATAAGGAAATTGTGAAATTGAGGAATTTGAAATTGAATTCAAAAGTAAATACATTTTTAAATGCGCGGGGACACACTTGCAAAATTGAGTAATTGATGTTCTGGCATTTTTGGCACAAAAATGTGACATTTTCAGCCAACTTTGCGAAATATTTTCTAATCCATTTGCAGACAATGTAGACTTTTTCTGCAAACTAAACATGCAATTTTATATTGACCGCAGAGACGTAGCCAGAAAACATTTCGGGCGTGGGCAGCAACTTTCAGGGCATATGATTAAAAAATCATTATTTATTCATTTTCCTGAATTTCAATTTTCAGATTTTTTGAAATTTGCTAAAAGTTTACATTTTCTAGAAATTTTTTTTGCAAAAGCAAAAAAATTAAGGCTTGAAAAGTGGCAATTTGGGAAAAAAAGTTTCGCTCTGCAAATTTGCAATTTTGCCAATTTAAAAAAGTTGAAAAACCCAAGTTGGTTTTTGCTGGCCGAAATTTGCAAAAAAAAACTTTTTTGCTTTTTGAAAAATGCTCATTAACAATTCCAATGGGAAAATTAAATAAGGTTTTGCAAAAATATGTCTTTTGACTATTTATAAATATAAAAAATTTTAATAAAAATACTGTAAAAGTTTTAAAAAATGCTTTAAAAGTCAAAAAATGCTTTTAAAAATTCAAAAAATTTAGCAATAATAAAAATTCAAATAAATTTGGAGGAGAAATTGAATGTCGAATTTACAATAAATTAGCAAATTCATCAAAAAAATTCCCACAAAATTGGATTAAAAAAGGGCGAAAATTAAGGACAAAAATAAATCCAACAAAAAAAATCAAAAATTACATTAATTTTAAAACGAAACAATAATTTTTGGCAATAATTTTTTTGTTGGTGGCATTGTGTTTGTTTTGTAATCCCATTTCTTTCTCTCTCTCTCTCTCACTCCCTCTCTCCCTTCAAGCTCACTCCTTCCCTCTCTCTCTCTATCAATAAGCAATTATCTCGAATAATTATCTCTTGGCAAATAATTATCTCATGAGAAAGGAAAGAAGAGGTATTGATCTCGTAAAAGCAAAAGCAAATAAACTGCAAATTTGCTGAATTGTTTGTAGTACATGTTATGTAAAATGTTTTCGTAGAAATCCACTGATTACTTTCGTTTCTCTGCATTCTCTTGTAAGTCTAGACTTTTTTGTAGAAATTATCAGACTTTTCTGAATTCAAAATTAAAACAAAAATAAATTAAAAATTGTTTTTCTTTGGTTTTTTGTTTAATTTTTAAAAAATTTAAAAAAAGGCAAATATTGTAAGCCTTGCCCTGTTCTCTACGAAAATACAATAACAAAATTTTGAAAAATTTTAAATAAAAAATAAATAAAAATAAATAAATTCCAAAAAAAATACAAAAATTTCCGCAAAAAAACCAAAAAATTATTTTTTCCAATTTTTCACCACCAAAAACAGCACATTACAAATTGAAATTAATCGAAAATTGAAGAGTGAACGACAAAAAAAGATAACAAAGCAAAAATCTTCTTCTTTTTTTGCAAAATCAGCGGGGGTCCCCGAGAGAAAGAAAAAAGAAGAAGAAATTTTCTTTCAATAATTTTTTACCGAAAATTAGCGCTATTTGCGCACCGGAAAGCAAGAAGAAAAAGCAAAGGAAAGCCAAAGAGTAGGAAAGGAAAGAAAGCAAGGGAAAGCAAAAAAGCGCAAAAAAATCAACGAAAAAATACAATAATTACGAAATTTTACTGAATTTTTCTTGCAAATTTTCGTCATTAATAGACTTAAAACTCGAAAATTTTCAAAAAAAATTGGCTAATTTTGTGATTTTAATATCAAAAATTTAAAAATTTTTTGAAAATTGACCCAAAAAACACTTCAAAACTTCCAAAAATTATAAAATTTAAATTTAATAAAAATTGAAAAAAAAATAGTAAAAAATTCCGTTTAAAATTTTTTCCACAATTTTAAATAAATAAATTTTTTAAATTTAATATCTAATAAAATTTTATTTACCAAAAATTCCAAGTTTAAATAAAAACTCCAAATTTTCAGCAAAAAAAGTATTTGGCGCCATATTTCCCATTTATTTTTTGCAGATTTTGCGATATTTCGTGAATGAAACCTTGAATATTGATGGAACTTTAACCAAACAAAGTCACTTTTTTGTTAATTTTTGTTACCGAAAAGTGTTCCAAACTCAACGAGTAGTGGTGAAGCACCGTTCCCGTGGAAGTTCAATGGCACCACAGTGGGCCATACCTGCACAGTAAACGTTTTACAGCGCCTTGGCCCTTAAGTTATATTACATATATAAAGCGCAATTCCACATTTTGAAATCAGTCGAAGAGGGTCGCTAGCCATATCAAAGCTTAAATTTATCGTAACAGCCAAATAGATAGAACCTCAATATAGAACTTCCTAGACCTGAGCTCCCCAATCCCAGTCGAAGAGAGTCTCCTTGCCTCGTCGGACCAGGCCAAAGCCAACCGCCCCCCCCCCCTCCTCCCCCCTCTCCCTCATGAATTATAAGTAATTGCTTTCACGATAAAATCTCGTCATAAATTTACGTAAAATTTTTTTCTCAATTTTTTTGTAAAAGGACCTTGACTAATTCTTGAATGATTTCCAATTTTTACGTTAATTTATTCATTACTTTTCGATTATTCAATTAATTTAATGGAGAACGCGATACGAATGGGATGAGTGAATGGATGATGAACGGGAGAATATTGATGTAATTGTGGAAGAAGATGAATATTCAAATTTGCAAAAAAAATTCAGCAAAAAATAAAATAATCAAAACAAAACCACAAAGGACGAAAATTGCAAATCGCTAATTTTTATAGAAACTGCAATTTTGCGGAAGAGTGCAAAAGCAAAGAAAATATTCAAACTATTTGCAAATTTAGTTGCAAAATCAAAGAAAATATTGAGACAATTTGCAAATTTAGTTTGGCTCTATGTAAATGACACATTTTTTGGTGTTAAAAAGCGCTAAATTTGGAGATTTGCAGAAAATAAATTAGAAAGAGACTTACAGGCAAGACGAACGTTGGAGCTTGTGGATCGATGAACGCCATTCATCATTTCCGCCTCCTCCGACGAAGGCAGCGCGACAGCGCGCGCCAACTCCGTGGCGTCGGCGGACGTGCTTGCCAAACAGTAACAGGTGTATTGGTCGTCCGCGTCGGCGACAAAGTCCTCTCGCAAAATTTCGACGCTCGCCTCGAGGTACGGTAGGTGGGAGGCGGTGTGAACGCCGCCGCTGATTTCGTGACGCGACTCGTCGAGCTATAAATTTCAAAATAGCATATATATACTAGGGTAGAATATAGAAATTTGTCGCGTTGTTTATCTTTTGTTCTCTGTCTGTCATTCCCTCTCTTTCTCTCTTCCTCCCTCTCTTTCACTCTCTCGCTTTCACTTTTTCTTCACGCTGTAGCTCTCTCACCCTATCTCTTTCTTCATCTCTCTCTTTCTTTATATCCCTCACTCTCTCTTTCTTTATCTATCTCTTTCACTCTCTCTTTCATCATCTCTCTCACTCTCTCTCTTACTTCAACTCTCTCTCTCTCTCTTACTTCAACTCTCTCTCATTCTCGTGCTCTTCATTTAGCTAATTTTTTGCACAATTATTAAAAAATCCACAACTTTCGTACAATTTTGTTGAACATTTACATGTTCTACTAATTTTCAAAATTAATTAGAATCGAAACAAATCGGAAAATAAAATGTAAATAAACAAACAAAAATTCATTTCGCAAAATATTTTCAAAAATTAATCGAAAATGGCACACTTTTCGCATTTAATTCGATCATTTATCACGATCACTTATTTGTTTTTCGTATCATTCTCATTCTCATTCATTATCATCTGCATAATCCCATTAGCATTATTATCAGTCAGTCGGTCTTCTCGCTTTTATCATCATTATCAGTTCCAAAAATTTGAAAAATTTCAATATCTTCAAATTTTCGTCGTTCAAAACTTTATTGAACTAACATTAAAATTTGCATACTCCGCAAAAATAGTCATTGCCAATTTGCAGGTTTATTACAATAAATTTGAGTTTTTGCAATCTTTGTGCTCCCTGTCATTGTATGTAGAGCAAATTTTCGAAATAATTTCTGGCAAAAAATATTTTGAACTCTTCATTTATTCAAACATTTCAAAAAGGATTTTGCATATGGAAGAAATTAAATTTTATGAGATTTTATTTGTTTATTTTTTGCAAATACTTCGTTCGTTCACAATTATATGTATTTGGGGCTGTTTGAACAAAGTTGTATGTATTTCTATTGGAATTTTTGAGCAAAAAAAATCTCTAATTATATCTACGTCGACGTCGAAATTCAAATCTTTAATAGCATATTCGGGAATATTTTGGACGGACAAAAGGGGGGGACGGGTCCAATAAAAATGTGGTGGTATGAGGGTGTCCTCCTCTAATCAGAGCTAGTGAGCTTCAGGAACTGAACGGGCGGGGGAGGGTGTGTGTGGAGGAAAAGCAACTAGTGTTGTGCACTTCAGAAAATCGACCCCCTCCACCTCCAGAGGCTTGGTGGGAGGCTTGCGCAACACTGTCAGAGAAGCCCCTGGGCGGTATGTGACCCAGCGGATGATCCTATTCTCTACCTGACCACCAAAAAGCTATGTGTATTCTTTTAATTTAAAAATTTCCAGCCGGCGCGGTGGAATAAATGCAGTAAGTATACATATTATAAACAAATCTAAGTAAAAATCAAACCATTTTAGAGTTGCAGACGAAGCGAATTTGTCGGGCGTTGAGTGCGCGGCAGGAGAGTCGCGCACCTTGCGCGCGCACGACGTACGCCAACGCGACGGGCGCGACGACGAATTGCACGTCCTCATTTTGCATCACTGAAAAAACACAATATTTTATTATAAAATACGATATACATATACATATAAATCAAAATACGGTTTATATTAGGTTACAGTTTAATTTATTTTAATTTCTAAAAATGCAATTTGAAATATTTTACACAATGTTATAAATGAAATTTGAAAAAAAAGTAATTATTTTTTTAAATAAATTTTCTCGAAAATTAAAGGCAAGAAAAATTAATGACACAATTTATTTTGTATTTTTGCTTATTTTCACACGTAAAATTTGAAAATTCTTGAAAAGTTAATTATTATTTTTAAAATTTTTTGCAGTTAATTCGCTCAAAACGAGGTTGGGGAAATGAAAGTTTGAAGATTTTGTTTATTTTTAAAACCAAAAGTTTTTAAAGAGATTTGCAAATTTTTGCCAATTAAAATCGAAAAAAATTAAACAAATTTTGAATGCATTTGCGCTAGATGGTTTTAGATAAAACTTTTTTTCATTTGAATTTTCTCTTGCTTTAGATTGGGGGCAGAACTTTTATTTAGTTTTGCGCTAGATCCGATTAAGCTTTACCTGTGATAGAATTTAATTACATTTCGATAGATTTAATTAAACACGAAAGTTAGCTAAACTTAGCAAAAAGTGAATAAATGTATAATAAAAATACTTTTCTACACAAAATATCGAACCTAAATGTGTAAGAAAAATAAAAACATAAAACGCATTTATCGCAAAATGCAAAGTTAATAAAAATCATTTTTTGAAGTTGTAAATCAGGAAGAAAATTGAAAAAATTTGTACAAAAAAAGTAAAATTTATAGCCGCAAATGTAAATAAAACGGGAGAAAATACGGAGAGAAAACGCTAAAAAATGCTGAAGAAAATGCTGGGAGAAAAATTCGACGGGAGAGAAAAAATGCGAACGAAAAAGTGCACACGACAAAAATTAAATAACCGCAAAATGCGCTGACTTTTTCGCCATTTTTTGTGCACTTTTTTTGTTATTGTTGTCATAATTTGAATGAAGCATCATATTTTTGTGAGATCAAGTCAAAATCACAGCGAAACGCTTGAAAAGCGTGTGAGTTGATAGTTTTATTTTCGTTGAAAAATCATTTCAAAAATCACTTTCTAACGTTCACGTAACGCAAATGAGAAGGAACATTCATTCGGAGCTATGAATGAGATTATAAAAAAATTATCAATGGGATTTCAGAACTTCGTAAGCTTTTCAGAAAGAAAGAAAGTAAAGAAGAAAAAACAAAAAAAACAAAAAATAAATCAGAAGGAAAAAATGAAAAAATTATATTGTATGTATTTCTAGGTTTCTATTCTAAAAATTAAAAAATCCAGTAATCAAACAAATTACAGTCTACAAGTTAAAAGTAAGAGAGTGACAGATTTTGTAAGATCAACATTTCGCTTTTTCCAAGTCTTACTCTTTAGTTTTTTCTTTTTTTTTCTTACTCACTTTTACTACATATTTCTCTCAATATCTCTCAACTTTACAGTAGTGTTATTGATCTCTCTCTTTCCCTTTCTCCTTTTCTTTCTTTTTTCTTTTCTTTCTTACTAACTTTTTGATTTCATTTCATTTAGTCACAATTATCATTCTCTCACGTTATCCTACTTCATGGAAAGAAAATAAACACAAAAAATTAATAAAAATTTTGCAAAAAGAAATAAATAACTTTTGAGAAACTATTATTTCTAAAAATAATCCTCAAAATAAAGTCTCAATAACAAGCGAATTCGCCTCAAGAACAACAAAAAATACCAAGCCAAAAACAACAAAATACACGCATTTTCTCCCACTTTTTTGGCGCCGTGCTTAAATCAAATAGCTCGAAAAACCTCATGGGAAGAATACTTCTTTCTCGCTCGTTCATTCATATTTTCCCGGCAATTTCCATTGACTGCTTTTTGCTTTGCTTTCTTCTTCTATTCTTTTTTACCGCCAAAGAAAAAAATCAGTACTCCCGCCATTTTCGGACTCAAATAACAACGCAGCTTAATGTACACTTAACGAAAACATAAAAACCGCAGCTAAAACAACAGCAACTTTTGGCGTCTTTGTACAATAATCCTACTGTAAAATTCGAATTTTAGTTTTAGATGATAAAATTTGAATTTTTAGACAAATTCTTTAAGCACTTTCAAAAATGGAACATTTTTGTTGTTTATTTTCAGTGATCTAAATCAAATGCGTACATATAATATGTATAAAATAATTTTTGTTTTGTCATTCCGTTCGGTCTACTTCGAAAGCAAAAACCTTGCTTTCAAAAAATTGGCTTTGTAATTTGAAGATTATAAATCTTTTGTTTTGATTTTTTATAATTTTGGAGATAATCTTTTGGAAATTTCCAATGCTAAAAATGAGATTACTTTTCGCTTTCTTATCAATTTTCTCGAAAGCCCAAGAAATGATATCATATCAAAAACATCATATTTTCTAGTTCATATTTTTTGTTTTGACAAAACAAAATCAAAAAAAGATCTAAGAAATAAAAATTTCATACAAAATAAAACTGGCAAAAGTTAAAAAAATTTGAAAATTGTCATTTTTTGGTCGTTACTTTACAACAATTCACGTTTTAAAAATCACATTTGTACAACATTTCAATTGGCCATCATTCCTCATTCTCATCTTCACTTTCAACTCAATTTTGCGTAAAATTCTGGACGAAAAAAATAATCGAAAAACAAATGTCAAAATGTTGTTACATGATAAATAATTGCAATAAAAGTTATGCAAACAATAAAAATTGTTTTTTTCGTAAGTTAAACGCACAGCTCAAATAAATATGTGTGTATAAAAACGCATAAAAATGCAAATGAGAAATGTTCACAGGTGAACAACAATAAAATTGAGACATAAAACTATCATTTATTGATATCAACCCTTGAAATATTCTCGATCTTCTCTTTTGCACGGGAGTTGATTTTTTCTTGATGGAATTATTGGGCGAGCGAAATTGGCAAAAGAAAGATGATATAAAGAAATATAACAGCAAAAAATATATATAACAGCGAGAGAAAGTTGAGAGAAAGAGCATAACAAAGAGATTGAGAGAAAGAATAAAAAATAAATAAGATACAGTAGAAGGGAATACAGAAACAAAGAAAACAAAAAAATAAGAGGAGTGATAAACATGAAGAGAGAATTATGCAGAAAGAGAAAGATATTCTGCAAGAAGAACTAACGCCAGAGAAGTTAGCAGAGAAGTTTCAAAGAAAAAAAACAAAAAAGATAGTGAGAAAAAAGAGAATGGAATAGAAGAAGAGAAATAGTTGGAAAAATTTCAGAAAAAAAGAAAAGGAAAAAAAGGAATAGAAAGGTAAAGAAAGGATAAAAAGAAGTGTGACAAAAGCAAAACGAGAGGAAGAGAGAGAGAGAGATAAATGCCACAATTGGCATAGGACATCAATGAGGAAATAAAGAGAAATGAGTGAGAAATTAATGATAAATGACGTAAATTTATATTTGGAAAGGGAAAAAAGAAAGAAAAAAAAGTAATCGCTCTGGGAGAATGTCAAACTCGGCCAAAATGTTACCCACTCGACTTTGAGTTTTTGTCTTTTTGAATGGGGCAAAAACTTTTGGAAGACGACTTTTGCAAATTTGCGAAGGAATTTGCACAGGAATGACAATCTGCCATTCTTTTACATACACTCCCACTAATCCCCGGCTCTCCTCTTGCAAAAATTGTCGGAGAATTTTAGCGCAATATGCAAAAATAGAACATAAAAAATATTGGAAAATGATTTACGAAAGCAAAACAATCCTACTACTGTTATGTAAATTCGCAAAGATTTGCTTGAAATTTAAAAATTTAAAACTAATTTAAAAAATAAATAAATTAAAAAAAAATTGAAAATGAAATTTGCAGATTAATTACGTCTGATCTGCCCATAATGTTGCCCACCCATTCTCCCCCCCCCCAACTTCTTTACCTGTAACTGAGCAAAAGAAAGAAAAGCGCCATCTTTCAATTCGTTCTTTCTTCCCAAAACCGAAAAGAAGGCCAAGAGAAAGAAAGAAAGAAAAAGATTTCTGGGGAGTGAATATTTTGGGAAAAGCGTTGTGGCCCAGGCTTCGAAAAGGAAAAAAAGTGAGAAAGGAAAGAACGACGAGATGGGATAGAAAGCACACAATTGGGAAATGTTTAAAAGTGCCGCAATAAATCAAATCGCAATTTTTGACATTTTAAAAATAAAATTGCAAAAAGAAATAAATTTTTGAAATTTTTTAAAAGAAATAAATGTAAAAACAATTTTGTCACAATTCTTTTACATACATACACTATTTCTCTTACATTTACCTAGGGGAAAGAACGACGAGATGGGATAATTTAAGATAGAATTCAAAAACGAAATGTATCCGAAATTTGAAAAATCAAACGCAAAATTGCTCAAAGATAGTACATAATCTACAAAATTACAATAATCTAACAAAAATCATAAAATTTAATCTAACGCAAAAGTCTAATAAATATCTAACACAATTTTTTTAATAAATTTGAATTTTTTTTAATTTGTTCAATTTTTGGCTTTTGGCTTAAAAATTGAACATTTGGCTTAAAAATTGAACAAATTTATTTTTAAACTGTAAAAAATGAGAAAAAAGTGAATTATAATTTGTCGAAATAATATGCAAAAATTTTTGGACTTTTTATTCGAAAAATAATAATACACAAATATTTTCGTTGAAAATTTCCATTTTTGAACCAGTTTCAACCAACAGGAGAGAAAGAAAAAAAACAATTTGGAGAGAATAATTTTTCCGTTTTTTAATAATATTTTGGCGAAAATACGGAAAATTTCGCTTTGAAAAGTTTTTTTCACACTTTCTGGATGGATTTTAGTTGCAAAATCGTGTAGAAAATTGGGGAAATTATAAGGAATATGCTATTATTTAATAAAAAGTCGTAAAAATACAATAATTTACAATAATTTCAACAACAAAAAAGGATACGATAATTGAGGGGTAGAAAAAAGATTTTTTTAATAGTTGAAGCTGAATAGAAAGAAGTTTGAAAGATTATATTTATGTATGTCAGAGCTGCTAAAATTTGCGATTTTTAGCTTTGCAGTTTTTTTGGTGGAGGCAATTTGAAAATATTGATGAAAATGAATCAAGATTTATTTCTCGAACCCAAGTCAAAAAAGCACTCTTCTCGTAACAATTAAATTTAAAAATTTTGTCCGAACCCACCCCCCCCCCTTCTATCTCTCTCTCTCTCTCTCTTGGCTAAGTTTTAATGAATCTAGTGACCCACCTTTTTTCAAACTTCTCAATTTGATGAATATGTACTTTGAAATCCTTGAAAAAATAATTGGAGAAATTTTTAAGAAATAAACCAAAAAAGAACAGAACGAAAAAGGAATAACATGAAGAAATGACGAAAATGACTAAACCCAACGCGAAAATAAACCAAAATCGATAGCTTTGCGATTTTTCTGTACGAAAATTGGTGAAAAATTTTTCAAAAAATTTTAAGCCAAAAAAAGTCTCGTCGTCATGAACGAAAAAAAGCAAACAATTTTGAATTTTGAATTGCTCTTTTTATCTAATCATCTCTCTCTCACACTCTCTCCCTCTCTCTCTTTCTCTCTCTACTTCTCTCTCTACTTCTCTCTCTACTTCTCTTACTCTCTCGCTTCTCTCTCTCCCTCACGTACTCTCTCGCTTCTCTCTCTCCCTCACATACTCTCCCTCCCTCGCACTCTCTCCCTCTCTCTCTTTCTCTCTCACTCTCTTTCTCTCTCTCTTCATCTATCTCTAGCTGTCACTCGGTGTCTTCAATTTTGTCTTTATTTTTTCATCTTTAATGTTTTTGTGACTTTTTAACTTTTTCCGCCTCTCTTACCTTTTTTCTATTTCTCTGTCTCTCTGTCTTTCTCTGTTCTGTGATCTCCCACAGCGTATAATTGAAAACAAGAAAAGAACAAACATTTTTTGTAATCCAGAAAATAGTCGTCGTAGAAGTTCCACGCATCTTTTTCAGTTACGGTAGCTTCGTCCACAGTGTCCGCCAACAGCGAAGTCGAGGCCGAATTATTTGCGGTCGAATTCAACGAAATCATACCTTCCGACGATACACAAATAACATAAAATGTGTTTATAAATTTTCGAAATGTTTCATTTTCCACATTTAATATGTTTTAATTGAATTACAATTAAATTATCCAGCCGCGTGCGTGCTGTGCTATGCTTACTGTATCATTCCATTCGAAATTCTATACGATATTGAATAGAAATTACGCAAATAGAGACCATTAATAATTAATTATGCATGCATTTTTCATTAGTCAGAGAGATTCGTAATTCGTAATTGAAGTCGACTTTTCAATGAAAATAACCAAATAATTAAAATAAATTGACGAA
The DNA here is from genome assembly GCA_009724625.1 of Deladenus siricidicola. Taxonomy (NCBI): domain Eukaryota; kingdom Metazoa; phylum Nematoda; class Chromadorea; order Rhabditida; family Sphaerulariidae; genus Deladenus; species Deladenus siricidicola. The sequence continues at coordinate 37,431 of SAUE01000442.1, forward strand.
AATTGGAGAGCGAATGGACGCGACTAATAATCACACTATCTATCTCCCATTGTTTTCCTGCCTCTCTGGAAGATCGGCTTGAGCTAGCTGGCGCGCCACGTAAGCAAAAGAGCCCAGTGGCTCTATTGTTCTGTTCTGTTCTTTCCTTCTCGACACGGACGCACTCTTGCTCTCCTTTATTCTAGTCCTGCTTCCGCTTTTCGCTTTCTTCTTCTTCTTCTTCTTCTTCTTCTTCTTCTTCTTCGATTCGCGAGTTTTCGTATAATCTCCGCTGAACGAATGAAGATGTTGATACTTTTTTGTTTGATAATAATGATAGTGACATGTGCATCATCACACAACCATTTGATGATAATGGCGATGTGAGAATGAGATGAGAAATGATTTGGCGGGCCTCATTATGAGAAATAAATCATAGGCCCATTTTTTGCTTTGTTTTTATTTAGCGTCAATTAAAGGGAATATGTGTAAGCGAGAGAAAGCCGAGAGCTCAAATCGCCGGCTATTCCTTCCTTTCTCTGCATATGTGCTTGAGTTGTTTCGATCGAATTCATCTTTTCTTTTCTTCGCTTCTCTATTTTATCATTTTTGTTTTCCTTTTCTATCTAATCAATTTGTGTGTGTGTTCTTTCCTTTGATCTTTCTAGCCAAATCATTGTTTTGCCCACTATTTGCCGCTGGCCTCAAACAGCTGAGCCGTTGTTCGGCAATCGCATTGTCTATCTGCTATTGTTGTCGGTAGTAAATATTAAGAAAGTAATATGTAATAATAAGAATATTTCATGGTGTTTTAAAAAGGTTGGAAGTCTTCAACGAAATTATATAATATTTCCTGATATTTTCCACAAAATGCGAGAAAATCTCTCAACAAAAATTTGACAATAAAAAAATAAGGCCAGAAACATAAATAACGGGCGAAAAACTATGCAAATTCTTGTTGGAATCAATGGAAAATATTACACATAAAACCCGCCGAAAATGCAAGTCTTACTGTACAATTTTCCAATTTTTCGTTTAAAAAATTCATCAAAAATGTTGGGTTTCGCAACGATTTGCCTGGCCAAGAATTGAACATTTATTTAAAAACTTATTTTTTGTCATTTTCGTGAAAATAAGGGCACTGCGACAATTGCGGCTCGCCGATTGTGGCTCGGACAATTGCAGCCGATAATTGCGGCTCGGACAATTGCGGCCGACAATCTGGGCCGTAATTGTTTGAGCCGCAATTGTCCGGGCTGCAATCGGCTGGCCGCAATTGTCGCAACACGGAAAAAGGTGTGCGGAATCGGAATTGCGAAGGTTTTTGTGCTCGAAATTTAGAATTTCAAATTTTTTAAAACCGCTAATGGTTGCTGAACTCCGAATTAGTGGTTTTGGAACATGGAATTGCGGGCTTCGAATTGAAGATTTGAAATTCCATTGAACTGAGCACATTTTTACTTTTTTGTTATTTTATTATTTTTATTACTTTTTTTAGTTGCTAATATTATGTCTGTTACCTTGCACACAACCGCCGGCGACATTAAAATCGAATTATTATGCCAACTTTGTCCAAAAACGTGCGAGGTATACTTTTTGAGATTTTTTACTCACAAATAAACTTTATGGTGAACTATCAAAATTTCAGAATTTCTTGGCTCTCTGCGCGAGCGACTACTACAACGGATGCATTTTTCATCGAAACATCAAGGCGTTCATGGTTCAAACCGGAGATCCCACCGGCACTGGTAAAGCGGGCCAAAGTATTTGGGGGACGCAATTCGACGACGAATTACACGCCGAGCTGAAGGTTTTCCATTCTTTAGAAATGAATTATCTAGGATTTCGGAATGGGTGAGGGGCAACCAAAAATTCCATTTTTTATCTCCGATCTACCTGAAATATTATTGCAAAAAATTCTCAATGTGGGATTCATATTTTTGTCTAAATTCACTTTTTTGAGTTCAGATTTTTGCTCTTAACAAATTCATTCAGAATAAAATTGAAACGATCCCAATTGGGTGGAGTTTCAGAAAAAAAAGATAAATTTTGATATAAATTTAGTGTTTATTCTTCCAAATATTTTATACGTCGGCCGAACATTTATTTCACTTTTTTTGGTTTTATTTATTTTTTATTTATTTATTTACGCAAAAATTACGCATCTATTAAGAATAATAGCTTAAAGGATATAACTTAAGTAACATTTAAATTAAAAACATTTAAATTAAAAAAAGCAAATTACACAAATTTAGCAATTATTTGGCAATATTGACTAAAAATTGATCAAGATTGATTTTAGCTCGTCTGTCTTTAAACAATTTGCCCGAATTATAGGGTTTAAATCTCGTGAGTCTATTAACCAAACTTTTTGGCCTAAAATGGTTTTATATGTTTCCGAACATCCTAAAACCGATAATGGGTTTTTTTGGTCTCCTACTTTTTTTACCTCGTAACCCCGTAAAAAAAATAAACCGTTGGTGGGGGCTTCGACCGCCCTCGTACCACCTCTTAGTACATTTACAAACAATTAATTTTTTGATCAATTTTTATG
>SAUE01000442.1:40170-60736 GCA_009724625.1 Deladenus siricidicola
AAAAAAAAATTTTTTGACGGGTGAAAAAAGAAAAGAAAAAATCGAGCAAATTAAAGGAAAAATGCGTAATTTTTCATTGCGCGATGGTTTTTCTCATCTAAAAACCATCGCGCAACGAAAATGCGCGATAGTTTTGCGCGACGGTTTTTTTCATTGAATTTTTTGATCGTAAAAAAGCAAAAAAAATTTTCGCGCTTCGCGCGATTGTTTGTTCTATACATCATTTTTAAAAAATGTGGCGCATAATTTTTATCGAAAATGAGTTAAATTTCTTTCCTTCTTCCAAAGAAATTCGCGCTTGCGCGCGAAATTTTTTTTGTTCGACTTTTTCAATAAAAAATTTTTTTGAAATTTTTATAGAAGTATTATATCCAAAAGAAAGAGCTCGTCGAGAACGTTACAAAAACATACTCCGTTTTGTCCCCCGACGTCTGTGAGCCGAGATATGAGCGTTTGAAAATTTAGACCATCGCGCAAAAAAAATTTTGGACCCCCCCCTTGCCGAATTATGGTACCTATATAGCCATTTTTGTTCTCCTCACGTAGCTGTTATCCTCATTTTTTGTACTTTTTATATGTGGTGTTGGTTTTAGCACGACACGCGCGGAGTCGTTTCGATGGCGAGTAACGCGCCGAACACGAATCGATCACAATTTTTCATCACCTACGACAAACATCCGCATCTGGACTTGAAGCACACGGTTTTTGGAAAGTATGGTTTTCACCAATTATTTGTTCCTCATATATTTTTCAAATTTTTCGTTAAATCGAACTTTTGTTTTGGAGAAGTTTACTTTAAAATAATTTATTTGGTTTTTACTGAGTTTTATTTTACGCGTAAAATTTTTTTTGTAATGTTGAATTCTTTGAATCATAGCTCGGCGTGACCCCCGCAAAATATCGAGATTTGGTTGGTGTGCCACCCCAAAAATGACAATAAATCCCCAAAAAATTATTGATGAGTTCTTTTTGATAACATTTTTTTCTGAACAATTTTCACTTTATTGTATTATTATATTTTCAATTTTTTTATATAAATTTAAGGTTGTTTTTTCGATTTTTCCTCTGCAAAAAATTTGACAAACATAAAAATTACAGAAAATAAAAATTGTTTTCAAAAAATCATTTTGAGATGGATAAAGAATTGATTTAGAGTCATTGATGGGTACGACGCGCTGGAAGAGTTGGAGAACACGAAGGTCGACGCGAAGTTTCGCCCCGTCGTCGAGCAGAGAATACGGACCATTACCATACACTCGAACCCGATTGCGGACGGTTTTACCGTCAGTGATGCTTGAACATTTACTTGTTTTTGTAATTTATTTATTTTTTGTTATTGTTGAATTTTTCAAATTTATGCATAGAAAGATCGGAGCAATGTGGACATTACCACACATAATTTTCATAGTTGTGGGATAGTTTAAATTACCGAACAAATACGGGATATAACGAAAATAAATTACAGGAGGATGCTTTTTTGAACGTACGATATCGTAACTTTTTTTTGTAGAGTACGATATCGTAAAACTGAAATTTTTGTGCCTTGTAATTCTTTCATTGTTTTTGAATGGTTTTATTTTTTTAGTGTCACAGAACAAACCTGTGGTGAAACCGGAATAAATTGGAAATTTAATTTCCTGATACTATAAATTTAAAATCAATTTCCTCTCATTTGGGACTCCAACCGAAACAATAATTCGTTAATAAAATGTAAAAAGCCGTAAATAAATTATTTCTTAAATTTTATTAAGAGAAACGATATTTTAAATTTAATTAACAATCGGTGGAGGAATAGCAGAGAGAAGATACGTCAAAAAATGATTATGTTTGTCAAAGAAGATAAAATATATTTGAGGGAAAGTTAGACTTTTCGAAACAAATAAATAACACAAATTGGTCCCGTAGAGTTTCGTGAGCTTAGAGGAATTTCTCGCTGTTCTCGTCGACGGACTCCTCCATTTTGGCGTCGCCGGCGCCCCCATCGATTTTCTCGGGTTTCGGCGACTCGACGACAATGGACGGCACAACAACACCGGTCGTCTCCTCGGTGTCCGTCGCTTCGATCGCGTCAATTTCCTCGAGAACCGCGTCCGTCACCTCCGCATCAAACGCCGCCGCTTCGGGCTCGTCGGCGTCCTCGATAATCGCGTCGGTCACCTCCGTCTCGAACACCTCGTCGATCTTCATTTCGACGACGGTCGGCGTTTGCGATGTTTTGCCGTCGTCGTTCTTCTCCGCCTCGTCGCAGGACTCGGCGGACGGCGCGCTGGTCAGGTCGACGAGACGCAAATAGTTTTTGCTGGACGGCACGGAGATGGCCTGCACGTTCTTCTCGCCGAAGAGCGCCTCCACGTCGCCGTCGCTGACACTTGGCACAATCATGCACTTATCGCCCACCTAAAAAAGTTTTTCCAACAATTGTCGTATTGAAATGTTTTTGGAATAAACTAAAAGATTTGGCAAAAGAATTTTACCTTTCAAAATTAGAGAATCTCCCCTCAACTTATAATAAGTTGAGGGGTTAGAAAGTCAACATCTTTTTTCGTACAAAAAACCCATATTCTACGCTAAGCAAAATTTCAAAGAACTTTTTTGGAAAAGTCTCATTACAAACAACTAACTTTACCTTCCAATCCACCGGTGTGGCGACCTTCTTCTGTGCCGTGAGCTGCAATGAATCCACAACACGAAGTATTTCGCTGAAATTTTTTCCAATTAGCAATTCACAAAAATAACGGGGAGGAGAACTAACTCGAAATTTCGGCCCGTCGTCGCCGGGTAGAGGAGCGACAATTTCAAGCGTCTATCCGGTCCAACCACAAAGACCTAAACCAAAAAATTCCTTAATCCAAAGAAAATGGAATATATCAGCAAATTAAAAAATCGAAAACTCACAGCTCTAGCGGTGAGCGGCAGTCCATTCGTGCCGATTTCATCCGGGTCAAGCATTCCCAACGTGTTCGCCAATTCGCGTCCATCGTCGGCGATTATTGGAAACGGAAAGGAGCCCTCTGGAATTCGTATAACTTTAACTATTTTTCGTTTCAAACTTTATTAATCTTTTACTTTTCATAAAAGTCTTGATCGCGAATTTGATTTTACTTGAAAATGTTGGTTCATGTTGGGTTGAAAAATAGATCAAAAATGGCACAAAGAATGCTAAATTTACCAACCATTTCCGCCGGACTGAAGCACTTGCACGCCGTAGCTGAGAATGTCGGGAATCCAGGCGTTGTGCGCCTTCGCAGAATCACAACTCAGCGCGATCAGCTTCACATCGCGCTTCTCAAACTCGTCGTTGAGCTGAACCGCGCGCGCCAACTCGGTCGTGCAGACGGGCGTAAAGTCGGCGGGATGGGAAAACAATATGGCCCAGCTAAAGAAAATAACCCAAACTACATGCGTATGTTCGGCGGAAAATAGCACCTACCTCGAGCCAATCCAATCGTGGAAGCTGCGTAATTCGCCCTGGTTTGTAACCGCACTGAAATCCGGAAATTCGTCACCCAACTTCAAGCTCATTGCTGCGAAAACCTAGACTAAACTTGGACGTTAAAAGCAAATTGATTTTGTATATACATGAGTTTGGGAGCTCACAAATAAAATTAGGGACAAGAATAAACACCCGGGTAAAATGAAAATTAAAGTAAAAATATCTCTTGATGAATGGATTAACCTCAGCAAAAATATTCGCATTTCAACGTGCACAACAGGGGTGGCAAAATTTTCCGTTTCCATTTTCCGATTTTCCGCTTTTTTGGCCTAAAATTTTCCATTTTACGAAAATGGGCCATTTTCCGGAAAATTTCGCATAAATGGGGAGTATGGTTGGTCTTAAAAATTTAGTGCTCGAAATCAAAAAATATATTTGAAAAAATCAGTATTTTCCGTTTCCATTTTCCTATTTTCCGGGTTTTTGGCCTAAAATTTTCCGTTTTCCAAACGCGGAAAATAAAATTTCTTTCCGTTTTCCCTTACGTAAATGAAATTTTATTTTCCTGCCACCCCTGGTGCACAAATCGATGCAACCAACCAACAAAAACAAAGAATTGTAAACCAATGTGGGGCCTAATCTTCCAAAAGTCCTTTTGAGACGCGCTTTTTTGAAAATGAATTATTTAACTCCAAAAGGTGCAAAGGAAAATGAAGTTTGAAAATACGCATCGTGGAAAAGACCAAATACGAAAAGAAGCATTTCCGAATTTACATAGTTTTCTCAAAGGATCGGAGACGGAGAAATTGATATAGCCGTTTTTCCGTACTTACTCGGTGGACTCGAGCTCAGAATCTCACATAACTCTTCTAAAAATGCGAAACAACCCAATTTCTGCGACACGCGTACCCACACCCTGCTTTAAAGAGATTTGATATTCAGAATGCACGGCTCAATGCCTCTGGCAGAACTTCCTTTTTTAATGCTATATTTTCCCCTTCAAGCGTTAATTACTAGTCCACTTTGGAACAAAAAAAGAAAATTATATGAATACCTTGGTCTCCCCTGCGGTTTTTTGGGGATTTTCGAGCTTTGATGAGCCAAAAAATTGCTTTTTTGGCATTTCCGCGCCGAATGAATATCAGATTCGTGACAGCGCGTGAAACTGATTTATGAAAGTTTCGAGAGTTAGAGTTAGGCTTTAGCCAAATTTTGCAAATGTTCTTTGAAAAATTGAAATGCTCCAAAAATTTATGTTGTAATAACATCGACGCAAATACTCATTTCACTCACAGGCGGCTGCATGCTTTATTTCGTATATATATAACATTCATAAAATATCGTCATGAAGTTAGCGATACAAAATACTCGAAAAACATTCGCTATAAAAATTATAAAATAATTACCGCTTTATTATTTTCGACGAAAATCATTATGCCTTAATTTTGGTGAAATTATTTTTAGAAATTTGGCATATTTCATTCAAAACCTGCAAAAAAAAGTAAAATTGTCACCTTTCGCGGGTAAAAACACACGTCAAGACGAAAATGATATAATTAAACAATTCAACACCACATAAATCCAATTTGATACAAAAGGTATATAGCAAGAGAAACCAGCACTAATCCACTTAGTCCAGGTCCATTTCCACTTCTTTTCGATCGTCGGCGGCGGCCATCGGCGCGGAGGTCTTTTCCACCGGCAGTGCTGGTGGTTTGTTTAACGCATCCAGTTGCTCCGTGGGATCACATCCGCCCATGTAGTCGGTGGGGATCTTCGTGAAAATCTGAAACATTTCTCTTGAGGCGGTACGGCACAACTTTGCTTTTTACAGGCCCAAGTCAAATACGCCTTCATCACATTTAAAAATGAAAAAGATTTACATTGCGTAATTGTGTTGTTAAATCGTCGCTGATTTTAATGTTTCCTTTTTTCATCGCTTCAACAAAGAGCTGGACCATATCGACAGCGCTGTTGAATTCCTTGGCTGAATTTAAGAAAATTTGCAATTTCGGATGACGGATTTGTGATCAAAAAATACTACAATTAAGTATAAATGAAAAGATGTACTTGAAAACCTCACATTTGCAAGTTTATAGGAAAAAATGAACCTGCCAAACCCCCTCCCTCGAGGATGACCATAACGTTTCGAGAAAAGTGTTTTATATGTAGTAAGGAATTCACCTTCACAAAATATCACGCAATTAGTGTAGAGAAAGTGCAGAAGTTCATCATATTTTTTCAGTCTCAGCAACCGGTGGTATATGGTTCGACATATTTGGTGGGCTTCGTAGTAATTATTCACCTCCAACGCCGATTGCAAATTTCCCTCGAGCTTTTGTACCTGTAAATTGAAATTTTCATAACGTGACCAACAATAATAATGAGCCCAAAAAACGTGACCAACAATAATAATGAGCCCAAAAAACCAACCTTGTCACCCATATCTTCGGAAATTATTCGCGGATTACAGAGCAATCTTGCCGATTATTTTTACAACCTAAAATTTGAATTATGAGATTAGAAAAAATTATATAATTTTAAAATTGGCATTGGCATTCGTAAATATTTCACAAAAAATTGAAAGTAAAAATTTTTGATGAAAAAAGTAATTGCGCTTAAGCCGGCTTACATTTTACCCGAAAAGGAATTCTCTGGATTGTTTTGACTAAATGCAGTCATCAGAAAAATTCGCAGGACTTCTCTTATTTTCTTTGTTTAGTCTTTTCAAAATGCGCATTTTTGAATTTTATTTATCATAAACACAATAGTGACAAGTTTTAAAATTGCGCATTCTGAAATAGACTCAAAAATGCTTTTATTTACGGTAAAATTATTTAATTTTTAAGAACGAAAAATCAATGCGAAAAAGGGTCATTCATTCATCAGACCGCCTCCAGCCATATGGCTAGCCAAAATAGTGGAAATTCCTCTTGCTACGTCTAAATTTTTGCGCCCCCTACTAAATTTCTTCCACTTTTAAATTCCACTCCTAAATTCTTTGAGCACCAAAAATTTGAGCACAAAATGTGTTTGATCAAGTTTATCGAATTGGTGTACGACTTTTTACGTTAGCTAGTTAAATTGGACTGAATTACAGGAAAAATGGATGACTTGGACCAACTCGAACACTTGAATTTGGTCTCTCGCGTTGTCACGGAGCTGGAGAACCATTTCGGTCTCGCGGATAAGGTCGTCGCCGAGTTCATCATCGACGTCGCGAAACAATCGCGGACCTTCGAAAAATTTAAAAAAGCTCTCGCCGATAATGGTCTCGACGGAGGGGTATGTTTTTTCTGTTTTTTTTAATATTTACTGTTTCCTCGCTTATAATATGTATGGGAGGGGGTGGGAGGTGTGAAGCTAAGAAAACAAAAGCCCAAAGATAATTATGTTTAACTCCGAAAGAGATGAAAATTTGGCGGATTTTAGTTCGACGACGCTCTTGTTCAGCACATTCTACGCCTCGTCCTCAACATGGAGCGGCGAAAAGCGAAAAATTCGGCCGCCATCACGACGATCAAGGACGAGAAGGAGTTTCTGAAAGCGGCGGTGCCCGCGCTCGCTATGCCCAACACCAACAACAACGCGCTGATCGACGAGCTCGAAGGGCTTATGCCCAAGTGGCAAAAGGCGAAGGAAGAGGAAAAGGTGCGTAATATTTGGTGTTTTTCTGATTTTGTTTAAATTTGATGTTTTCTATCTTCAAGAATTAGGTTTTCCATATTTTTTAAATAGCAGGTTTTCAAAATAATTAGTGGAATATTTTTGTTTTAGAAGCTTTATTAATTTTTTAAATTATGTTTTTGCATTTATTTGATTCGTACTTGTTACAAAAATTAAATTTTTTCACAAAAAATTGATAAAAACAATCAGCATTGGCCTTTGCATGCGAGTATTAATTCTAAAATTCCATTTGCAGGACGTCAAGGTGAAGCGGGAGAAGGACGATCGGCGGCGTCGAAAGCGCAGCGGCAGCCGATCAAGGCGGCACTCCAGAAGTCGGTCTCCGACGCGTCGAAAACACCGTGATTCGTCCGCGGATAGGCAGTAAGTAGTGTTAAATTTAACAGTGCGTTTGAGCGGATATTTCCCGTTATGGAGTAGTTATTTATAAAATTTATTTTGCTTTTTGAAATTTTGTTTAGATGGTTAAAAAATGCTTTACAAGTCGTGATGGCCTTTTTAGCACTCGAATTTTTATTATTATTTACTGTTGAACATTTTTTCAGTCGTGATGATCGACACGACGATCGTCGGCGAAATCGGTCGCGAAGCGCGTCTCCGCCGCGCAGCTACCGCGACTCGTCGAGGCGCGGCGATCGCGACAGGAATGGAGGCCCGCCGTCGCGACGTGCCCCGCCCGCGACACTTTTGGAGGAGCCGGAGGTGGGCGCCGTCTACGACGCGCGCATAAATAACATAACGAACTTTGGCGCATTTGCGATGGTAAGCCATTTTTAATTTCTTTTACATGTATATTTTCTGATTTGTCTACTTCTTGAATGTGCTAACAATTTATAGTTTTACAAATTTTTTGAGAAATTTTTGAATTATTTAATGCATTTTCTATTATCGAATTTTATTTATTTTTATCTTTGAATTAATATTACTTATATTTTTTGTAAGATTGAGGTGAATTTGAATTTTAACTAAATTTAGTTGGAAGGCTTTCGAAAGAAAGTCGAGGGACTCATCCACATCTCACAAATAAAAAATGAGCGCGTGAACGCTGTCGCTGATGTTTTGAACCGCGGCGAACAAGTAAAAGTGAAGGTTGCTAATTTTTTTAAATATTCTATTTCTGGTTTAAAATTTTTATTTATTTTCAACTTTTTGTTTGATTTTTATAACCTTTGCGTATAATTTAGGTCTTAAAAGTGGAAAATAGCAAATTTTCGCTTTCGATGAAAGAAGTGGATCAGACAACCGGTGAAGACCTCAACCCCTTTTCCACCGCACCATCGACGTCGAACACGGACCTGAATGGATCGGCGATGGCGGACCTCTCGTCGTGGATGAATCCCGAGTCGGATGCGATCGTCGGCGCAGGACAAAATGGATCGGCGACGTCGTCAAAGCGGCCGAAGCAACGGCTGTCGACGCCCGAGCGTTGGGATTTGCGGCAAATGCACGCTGGCGGCGCGCTACCGCTAAACGAATATCCGGATTTTGATGAAGAGTTGGGCGTGCTGAGGAATTTTGACGGTTTTTTTTTTCAAATTTTTTTCAATATGTTTTTGATGATGGCGATTTGTTTCGTGATTCTTATAATAGATTTTTTCTACTGCATTTGAGATGAATCTTCTTTTTTTTGATGATTTTTTTTAACTTTTATGCATTGACTTTTACAGAAGATGACAAGGAAGAGGACTTTGAATTGGAGTTGGTGGAGGAGGAACCGGCGTTTCTACGCGGTTCTGGCAAGCGCGTTCTCGATTTGGAACCCGTTAAAGTGGTCAAAAATCCGGACGGCAGTTTAGCGCAGGCAGCGTTAATGCAAGTACGATTTTTTAAAAATTGAACAAAGCTATTGTTTCTGGAATTTGAATGGAATTAAATTTGCAGGGTGCTTTGTCGAAGGAACGTCGCGACACGAAAATACAGCAGCAACGCGAAAAGGACGGCGATCGACCGCGCGGCGGACAGGGCGGCGGCCCATCGCGAATTCATGATCCGATGGCGCCCAGCAATTCTCGTGCGGCCACCCGCGACGACGACGAAGGTCCCATGGGCCAGCGCATCGCGAAAGTATCGTTTTATTTATTATTTTTTACTTATTGCTAAATTGGTTTTGAATTTACCTGAATTTTATTGAAGGATATGCCCGAGTGGATGAAGCACGTGACGGCCGGTGGAAAGGCGACGTACGGAAAGCGCACCAATCTCAGCATGATCGAGCAGCGAGAGTCGCTGCCCATTTTTGCGCTGAAAAAACAATTGCTGCAGGCGATCGACGAGAACCAGATTCTCGTGGTCATCGGCGAGACCGGCTCCGGCAAAACTACGCAGATGACGCAATATTTGGTGGAGGCCGGCTACGGCAATCGCGGTCGAATCGGTTGCACCCAGCCGAGGTGAGATTTTTTAGCGATATAAAAACGACTCTTTTAAATAATTTTTAATGAACTTTTTTGTATTCTTTGTCTACTCGAAACAATTTTTTCATAGGCGTGTGGCCGCCATGTCTGTGGCGAAGCGCGTCAGCGAGGAGTTTGGCTGTCGTTTGGGTCAGGAGGTTGGCTATACCATCCGTTTCGAGGACTGCACCAGCCAGGACACGATCATCAAGTACCTCACGGACGGTATGTTGTTGAGAGAGTGTCTGCTGGACCCGGATTTGAAGAACTACTCGTGCATAATGTTGGACGAGGCTCACGAGCGGACCATCAACACTGACGTCCTCTTCGGTTTACTGAAGGCGGCGATCAAAAAGCGCAAAGAGCTCAAGCTCATCGTTACCAGGTATTTTTCTTTATACATTTTTGCATTTATCTTTGCGCAGATATTTGATTTTTTTTTGATTATTGCACATTTTATATTTTCTAGTTCTTTGTGCTTATAGGGTTATTATTTTTTAATGTGATTATTTTAGCGCTACTTTGGAGCAAGTAAAATTCTCGGAGTACTTTTATAACGCGCCCGTCTTTCGCATTCCCGGCCGAACCTTTCCCGTCGAGATTTTATACACCAAGGAGCCAGAGACGGACTACCTGGACGCGGCTCACATCACCATAATGCAAATACACCTGACGGAACCGCAGGGCGATATTCTCGTCTTTCTTACGGGCCAGGTATCGGATTTTATGTTGACTTGTGAGATATTTAGTTCTCTATGGTTTAGCTCGGTGATCTACACCTTTTTCGAGTTTTCTTACTTATTTTACTTTGTTTACTTGTCTATTAAACAAATTTTTAGTATTTTGAATAATTTTGTCTTAGGAGGAAATCGATACATCATGTGAAGTTTTGTTCGAGCGAATGAAAAAGCTGGGACCCGATGTGCCCGAATTGCTTATTTTGCCGGTATACGGTGCTCTGCCTAGCGAAATGCAAACGAGGATTTTCGACCCGGCGCCGCCGGGATCACGAAAGGTTTGAAATTGTAATAGGATATTAGATTTGTTTTCCAAAAAAATCATTGTACTTTTTTTAATTGAAATTTTTATTTTATTGTCGAAAACTTTTTGAATGTAATTTAATTTTTTTAACTTTTTTAATTGTACCATAGTGAATTTATTATTTTAATTTTAATTGTCATTGTTTTTCAACTCTTTTAATTCAGGTTGTGATTGCTACAAATATTGCCGAAACTTCTTTGACGATCGATGGGATTTACTACGTGGTCGACCCGGGCTTTGTGAAGCAGAAAATCTACAACCCCAAATCGGGCATGGATTCGCTGGTGGTGACGCCGATTTCGCAGGCGGCCGCCGCTCAGCGGGCTGGCCGTGCCGGACGAACCGGCCCAGGCAAGTGCTACCGCCTCTACACGGAGCGCGCATATCGCGACGAAATGCTGCCCACACCGATCCCCGAAATTCAAGTAGGATTTATAGATTGATGAGTATTTTTTTATTTGAATTTTTTTGTTATTTTTTAAATTGTTAAGCAGGGCTGTGACTTGAATTATTTTTTGTTTTGATTTGTGAATGCTTTGTTGTTTTTTAAATTGCTAAATTTTATTTTTGTTTATAAAATTATTCGATTTAGCGAACGAATTTGGCTTCAACTTTACTGCAACTGAAAGCGATGGGCATCAATAATTTGGTGGAGTTTGACTTTATGGACGCACCGCCCCTGGAGGCGATGCTCTCTGCCCTCTCCGAACTCTATCAGCTATCGGCTTTGGACGAGGACGGACTGTTGACGAAGCTCGGCCGACGAATGGCCGAATTCCCGATGGAGCCGGCGCTCTCCAAACTCCTCATCATGGCCGTGAATTTGGGCTGTGCGGACGACGTGCTGACGATAGTCTCGATGCTATCTGTGAAGAACGTCTTCTATCGGCCGAAGGAGAAGCAAGAGTTGGCGGACGAGAAAAAGTCGAAGTTTCATCAGCCCGAGGGCGATCATTGCACGCTGCTAGCGGTGTACAATTCCTGGAAACAACATCACTTTTCGCAGTCTTGGTGCTATGAGAACTTCCTGCAGCAGCGTACGCTGAAGCGATCACAGGTAGAATTTGAATGATTTTTATATATTTTCTTCCAAACTATTCTTTTTGCTTTTTCATGTAAAAATTTGGTTGTTTAGGATATTCGCAAACAATTGCTGAGCATCATGGATCGGCACAAACTTGAGATCACGAGCGCCGGCCGCGACGTCCAGCGCATTCAGAAGGCCATTTGTTCGGGATTCTTTCGGAATGCGGCCAAGCGGGACCCACAGGAGGGCTACCGTACGCTGGTGGACGGACAGACCGTCTACATTCATCCTTCGAGCGCCCTTTTCCAGAACCAGCCCGAGTGGGTGGTCTATCACGAGTTGGTGATGACGACGAAGGAGTACATGCGAGAGGTTTGTCTTAGTGTTAGGCAAAGCGCAGGGCCATAAAATGGCTATGCTCTTGCTATGGCTCTGGTGCCCCTGCGTATATGCCGATTGGTACAATTAATAATCAGCCTCTAAACTAATGAAATTTGCAGGTGACTGTGGTAGACCCTAAATGGTTGATCGAGTTCGCGCCCTCTTTTTTCAAAATCAGCGACAATACGAAATTGTCAAACTACAAGAAGGGTCAGAAAATCGATCCGCTCCACAACAAGTACGAGGACAAAGATGCCTGGCGACTTTCGCGTCTCAAGAAGAAGATTTACAATCCGAATCGTTAATTGTTGTGGTGGGACTACTGCGGATTTTGCGGCAGCTCATGGAGTTATTATTTGGAATGGATTGGATGTTCCCTCATTTTTTAGTAGCAATTTATTTATTTTAGCGGTTACCGACCGTCAATCAAACCCTAGTGTTATTGTGTATTGGATAAGCGGAATGCTGAGTTATTTTCGTGTTTGTTTTTGTTATTCTGGAAATAAAGCGAATGATGATGGAATAAATTTTTAAAACATGTTTGTTTTAATAAAAAAATTGAAATATGGGTTTCGTGGTGGCACGCTGGGGGGTTTTGCACGAAATTGATTCAAATATTCTTTTTTTTGGTTATTGAAAGGAAAGTGTATTATTCGAAATGATGATTGAGCAAAAATTGGAAGGAAATGAAGGAATCTGGGAGAAAGATGTGCTTTAGCGGTAGAGAAAGAAAGATGGTGAAGATCGAAGAGAATTTTGAGAGAAATTGGACAACATTTTGGCGAATGAGGGGGACGTGGGTGGAAGCATACCTGCCCCTCTCCTATGCCTCCGTCCATTGAAAATGCAATAAAATCTTGGTATGGCTGTGGGTGGGGAGGCGGGCATTTGGAGGGAAAGGCAAAACTCCAATTTTCATTTACATTGGGAATTCAACTGTGGGAGGGAGGGTATAATGGCCCCTGATGGCTATGCCTCTAATATAATAATCTATATCTAATTACGATGTAACTGACGAAATTTGCAGGTGACTGTGGTAGATCCTAAATGGTTGATCGAGTTCGCGCCCTCTTTTTTCAAAATCAGCGACAATACGAAATTGTCAAACTACAAAAATGGTCAGAAAATCGACCCGCTTCACAACAAGTACGAGGACAAGGACGGCTGGCGACTTTCGCGTCTGAAGAAGAAAATATATTATCCGAATCGTTAATTGTTATTGGGTTTTCGTGATAGTAATTTAAATTTCTTTTTTTGAGTTGTTCAAAATTTTATTATTAAACAATTTGAAATTGATGATTGAAAAAATTTTTAGCGCAGATTTTTCGTTGCAATTTGAATGTTATTAATTGAAGCTTTTTTTTGAAATGTGGCCGTGTCCGTTCTTTTAGTTTTGATGAATCATTGACGAAAAAGATAATTCCTCATTGTCAAATATTATCAAAAAATGATTTTCAGATATTATTACAATAAATTCAAAATTCTAGCAAAACATACAATGATAGCAAATAAAAAATACAGAATAATAACAAATAAAAATGAAAGAGAAAACGAAAACATATATATAGAAGATGTTGAAAAGCTAGGAATTGAGCAGAAATATGTGCTTTGGCGGTAGAGAACGAAAGCATGAATGTAAGAAAGGGGGGGGGGTAGAGTTTGGAGAGAGGAATTGGAAAACTTTTGGCGAACGAAAGTGGTGGTGGGGAGGGGGTATTCGGAAAAGATGTGATGAGAGTTGAAAAGTGAAGGAAAAAAAGATAAATAATGACGAAACGGGAGAAAGAAAATGTGCGAAAAATGTCTTTGTGATGAGATCGAGAATCGCCCCCATTTTCGCGTTTTGTTTAATTTGCGAAGTCAATTTTCGCACAATATAAAAAGAAAAAAAACTCCGAAAACAAAAAAGTTATTTTAAAAATTTCGAAATCTCTCACTTTCTCCAATATCCCCGAACTTTCTCCATTCCTTTTCCTTATTTCTCCCCCACTGCAAATTATTGTGATTATATATTGCGATGTGGTTCGGCCACAAAAATTAAATTGTATAAAAATAATTGATAAATTATTTGTCGAAAAATTTTGTGAACTCTAAATGACTTCGAAGTTGGTAAGCTTATTTTCTTAATGAATTCTAAGTGTGCCAAAACGGTGTTTCCACCGCTTTATTATTTATTTATTTTATTTATTTATACGCAAGGCGCAACAGACGAAGTAACATATGAGCATAAAGTGGAAATACAACAAAAGATTACATTAGTTAATGTTAAAACGGTCAATTCCGGCTCGGAAGGAGCTGATGGTAGGGCGAGTGAGAAGAATGGGATTTAATCTCAAATACTTTTTAAGACCCCGAATGAAAAAGCTGTTGTTTATAACGCCGTTTTTAGCGCTAGGAATATACAACGGGCTACGATTTAAATTCATTTTCGAGCATTCACTTTATATAAAAAAGTCAATTGGCAAGTACTTCACTTTATTTAGAAAAGTAAAGTGAAAAATTAAAAGTGAACTATTTCAAATTGAAGTTAAACGTAATTTGTTTTGAAATGCCGTGGAAAATGTCTTGACTCGAAGTTTTTTTCTACGCTTATAAATTGACTTTTTTTCTCTTGCCTGAAAAAATCCTAAGATAATTTGAGTCAGAGGTTTTTGCGCCATTTCAAAAATAAATTGTGTTTCACTTCAACTTGAAAAATGAATTCATTTTGCCAATTCATTCTTCAAATTAAAGTTCCACTACGTACATTCCACTGGAATGATTCCACTATGTATGGATATTTTTTTGCTGAGACCATTCCAGCCATAGGTGACAGACCCGCCCCCCCCCAAAATTCGAAAATTTTTGCGCCCCCCCCTTTCCGCCGAGGACCAAAAAAAAGGTCCTCAAATTTTCAAAGTGCCATAACTCGGTCAGTTTTGGTCGGGGGACAAAACTGAGTATGTTTTTGGAACGCTCTCGCCGAGCTCTTTCTTTTGGGTATATCACTTCAATAAAAATCGCAAAAAATTTGTTGACGAATTTTTTTGAAAAACTCGAGCAAAACATTTTTTTTTTTGAAAAACTCGAGCAAAACAAAAATAGTTGATTTTTGGCCTTTATTCACTTTTTTCTTTCAATTTTTGCGGGAGGGGGCGCAAAATTTTCATTTTTTCCTTTCAACCACAAAAAAATTTGCGGCCCCCTGTCAAATCTCTATGGGTGGGGGGCGCAATTTTTTTTGAAAATTGTCAAATAGTAAAAAATTGTTGAATTTTTGGCTTTTTTTTACATTTTGTCCAATTTTTGCGGCCCCCCCAAAATTTGCGCCCCCCTGCCAAATCTCTGGGTAATGGGCCCCCCCCCCCCCCCCAGGTTGGGGGGGGGGGGTCTGTCACCTATGATTCCAACAGTGTTTCCAAATTTTGGCTAAAGTTAAATTTCGACTTTCCCGCGCTTTTCTGGATTGCCTGAGTATCTCATCAANATATGAGTGCTGTCTGCGATAGAAAAAAGCGCGGGAAAGTCGAAATTTAACTTTAGCCAAAATTTGGAAACACTGCATTCCAGTCTCATATCTAGAATTTTCTGAATGAGGCAACCACTACAAAATGGCAATCAAAAATTTTCCATCAAATTTTATGAATGGGATCCAAGATCCAAAAAATTCAATTTTTAACCTCGATTTACTAAAAAAATCCGAAATTTTTTCTCAAGAGGCACATGAATGCAAAAAGCTTTTTGCGTTGGAAACACCTGTAAAAGGCCATTTTTATGACTTCAATTTACAGGGATTTATTGTTTTATTTTGCGCGGCACTACTTGCGCTAGTCGCAAGCGCGCCTGCCGTGTCGGACGACACCGCGCTGCCAGTGTGCACCGCGCCGAACATGGTCGCGTCGACGTGCACGAACATCTGCCCCGAGGCGACGTGCGCCACGCAAAAGCAGCTGTGCTTTTCGCTGCGCTGCGGACCGCCCGGCTGTCGGTGCGCCGAAGACCACGTTCTGCTGACCGGCTCGAAAGCCGACGGGTGCGCGAAATTGGAGGACTGCCCCAAAATGGAGCCCAAAAATAAAAACTAAATTTATTTTTTGCGACAATTTATTCATGAAAAACTGAAATAAACAACTCGAAAGCTTAGGATTAATAATTTTGGTTTAGATTTATTAATTTGTAAATAAATAATAAATATTTTATTTATTGTTCGCCAATCTTCTCCACTATCAAAACCAATCCGGCTTACCGAATTTTTTTTCTACCAATTCGCATCGTATATTATACATAGTGGAATGCTGGAATAGAGTAAAAAATTCAGATTTTATTTTTTCTATTATTCTATGTTTTATATACCTAAAATTTTGCATACAAAATTTATTAATTCATTCAAAATGTAATTTTTCATTCTTTGTACATATTTGATTTCATAACCATTTACAAATCGTAAAGTGAAAAATAGTGAAATTAATAAACATTCTTTTATAATGTTTAAACAATTGAAAAATTCAAAACAATTGAAAAATTGTTTGCTGAGGTTTGGGTACACCCATAAGCAAAGGTCTTCTTTTAAAAGATTTATTTAAAAGTAAAGTAAATTCATGAAGTCACAGCTTTGCTCCTTGCTGTATTAGGTTTGGCTGCTGCTTACCCAATTATTTTACGCAATTCACGTGAAAATTTGCACTTTCCGCAAAATTCCTAATCATTGTTATTTTTAAAACGACCAATGAATTTGCATAAAATATTTTGTAGGGTTTTTTTTTTGAATAAAAGTATAATAAATAATAATTTGAAGGAGTTTTCACAGCATTTGCAATCCCATTTTTATACTGCCGCGTGTCCTGTTAAATTTTTCAAATATTTTTGTATTTTTCCTGCAATATTTCCAGCAGCGGGGATAAAATGCTTCGGAAATTTTTCAAATTTTTGCTAATCCTAGGATTGGTGAATGAGATAAGTAAGTACATGTATACAATAATATTGACAATAAATATTTCGTCCATTCACAGTGTGGAAACATTGGACTTGGACAAACTCGGCGGCAGGAATTGAAATTGAAAACATTTAGCGAACAGATCCAATGCTTCAAGCCCCACTCCGCTCACGAACGGCACTCATTTCTTCGCGGAGCTAACCACGCGAAACCCGCCACCGAACAGTATGTTAATTATGTATAACCAAAAACGTATTGTAGGCGGGCCATCCATGAATGTGATGAGAAAGATGATGGCGAATTTTTTTCAAGTAGAACATTTTGAGTGAACTTAAACGCAATAGCGATGGCGTCCAGTGCTGTAATTCTGCAATTGAAGTGCTGTAATTTTAAATTAGTCTGTTTCACGATCGTAGGGATATAAGCGCAAATTCAAAAACACGTTTGTGTTTTTGAAAAACACATCCAAAAAGGAAAACCTCGGCGCATTCTTTAACATTTTGGACACAAAAGACAGAAAGAGGGGATTCAAATGCATCCGAACGAGAAAGATGATATTATGCAATTCGCATTCACCCATTATATGTAATCAAAAAGACATACCATGTAAGCACAGTCAACTTTCAGTCAACTGTGCCGGCTTCGAGTTTCTGGTGTGGGCGGAAGACACGCTGGAACGCATGTGCGAAGGCGTGCAGCGTCCGTCCTTCTGGAACAGCGGCTACACTTGTCGATGTGATCAGATCGCCTTGCGAGGTCCTAGCGGCGACTGTGTGAATGAGAAATCATGCAGGGAAGCGAGTCTGCAAGGCAAACGATTTACCCATTTACATATGTAGTGCGTGAAGCACATGCAATTGCAAGAAACAACAAACAGGATAGACATTAAAGAAGACAACAAAACAGTAATCAAAAAGCAACACATAGAACAACAACGTATGTATAATATATTGAAACGTTGATTATTACATCTGCGGACCATAACATAAAAATCAGACATTTGCGGACTTTCCAATTTTTCGAAATTCTTTTTTTTTCAAAATTTCCTTTTGTATGTACATAATGTACATAAATCATAAGAGTTTGTACATAAATCATAAGAGTTTGACGAGCTGATTTAATAAAAATTGGACGAATGTACTTTCAGAATAGCTAAGGCTTCGCTAGCTGGCTGATAGCATGAGCCTAAGCCTAAGATGCGTTGAGCGGAGCTTAATCCTTAGGGATTAGTCGAATACGTTTGTATTGTAATATTTTTTTTGTCAGCTTCGAAACCAGCTCGCCAAAAGCTTTTGATTAAGGTATATTATTATTATTATTATACGCTAGAGAAAGTTGCAAAAAAATTTTAAAAATTAGCAAATGTCTGAGTTTTTATGGCGGTCAGCCGCAAATGTCCGCGCGCCATTGAAACAACAACAACAGCAACAGTGATCTATGTATGCAGATGACACAAAAAGAATCTCAAAACACCATGCTAACCGGGTTGTCTTGACTTTGCAAATTATGTAACTATGTATTTAATTTTTTCTAACCCGTTTGGAAGTCAACAAGTTCGTTCTAATCGTCAATAACCATATCTGGGAGGGAAGCATGGCCAGCGCGGTCCTGCGGGGTGATTAATGAGCTGGTGCAATGAAAATTTTTTTTCACGTGAAAATTTTTTATATATAAATATGTAATGGCTGGGTAGAGAATGAGAGGCAATACTATCATTTATCGCATGGCAAAAGGATGGTGTGAGCTGGAATCGAACCAGCGTCTTCCATCACCGGTAACAGACGTGATAACACCTATACTATCACACCGCCATAGCGAAGAAATGATCAACATTGCTTATATCTCATTCAGTGCACATACACTACAATTATATTATATAATAATACAGGCAATTGTCCGACTGGCGAAGTTGCGACGCTCATCGACGCCGCGAAATGGCATTGCGTTCTCGCGTGCGACAACGCGCGCGACATATTTTGCGAGCGGCGGTTCTGGCACGGCGAGGGCGAGTACGTTTGTCGGTGCGCCGACCACCAGCGCCGCGCGTCCAACGGCGCGTGCTTGAGCCGAGAAGCGTGCAACGCGTCCGACCACATAGTGCTCGTCAAACCCGCCGATCGTATGTGTTTGTTTCTTGTCAGCTAACAATCAGCTACACCGTCGGATGTGGCGGCGTTCCAAGAGTTGGCAAAAGCTAATACATACATAAATTACAAGCAGGATTGGGAGGAAGTAAAAATAATTCAAAATGCGGAATACGGAATTCCGATGGTCAAAAACGGCCATTTTGTGTCTCTTTTTTTACATAAAGTTCGTGGCGAAAACCTACTTCAGTTGGAAACACTGCCTGCGTACCAAATTCGAATTTCGGAATTCGAATTAGGCTCACCCAAAGTGTCATAAACCACAGAGGGTACCAAGATATAATTTTCGGTAGCCTCCGCGCGGTAACACGACGTCAAAATCGCAAGTTAGGCTGCTTTTTCCTTATAAGGTGCGCCTGTGCCTTAGGCTGAGTCTCGCAATATGCGGAACCTGAGGTTAGCTTTAGGCTTGGGCTTAGCTTTGCTTTGCTAGGCCAATGCTAGGCCAATTTTACTAGGCAAAATTGGCTTGCTAGCAGAGCTTTGACTTGAATCCGACTTGAATCCGGCTCATTTTTTGCGTTTTTTTATTTTTCAAAGTTCAATAAAATCGAGTTTTTCATAAAAACGAAAACTTTTTTTGAATTATTTTTGCGTTTTTTATGTAGTTTTAGGGAAAAAAAATTTCAGGATGATTGGTGAAAAAATGACCGAGATAATTGACAAACACGAGGGGTGGCATGCGAAAATGTGAACAAAATGACCGAAAAGTCAATCTTCCGGAGAGAATTCGATTTTCTCGCTTTTTTTTCAGCAATCACCTTCAAATTTTTTTCCTAAAACTACATAAAAAACGCAAGAATATTTCGAAAGATTTATGAAAAACTCTTGTTATTGTTATTAAGCAGTGAAATTAGGTGAATCCGGAGTCGAATCCGGATTCGCTGGATTCACCTCCGATTCAA
Source organism: Deladenus siricidicola (assembly GCA_009724625.1). Classification (NCBI taxonomy): domain Eukaryota; kingdom Metazoa; phylum Nematoda; class Chromadorea; order Rhabditida; family Sphaerulariidae; genus Deladenus; species Deladenus siricidicola. The sequence goes on from SAUE01000442.1 coordinate 60,094, forward strand.
GTTAAAGCACTGCTTGCTAGGCTAGCCAATTCGATTTTATGTACAGGGTGCGATAAAAAAAGTGACCTCCAAATTGTTTTGGTCCTGGCACGAAAGCCTTTTAAGTATGGTATTTTTTTATTATTGCTGTTCGATTCTCCATTCAAAATGCTACATTTGAGTGAATTTTCGAACAAGTTCGAACAAGTTTAAAATACATAGTTCAAGTGACCAATGCCAAAGTGACCAAAATCAATTTTTTTCCATATTGAAGTTCGCAACCCCATAGAAGATTGGGCTTTGCCGAAGCCCTAGGAGAGTGGGCAAGTTTCGTGGCTATGCAGAACCAGAGTCTTGGACAAGTCTCGTAGTATAACATATATGTGTATAGCATTCTGACCAGCGCGGTCACTTTCGTGAACAATAATTTCTCGAAAACTGATCTAGAAAATGTAAAGTTTCAAAATTCAGGGTGTAAAATAAAGTGACCTATAAAAAAAGTGACAATTTGCAATGGTCCGCAATTGTCGACCCTGCAAATGTCAATCCGCAAATGCTGGTGTGCGAAAAATGATTGGGCAATTTTACATACTTCCGTCCAAGCCTACAATAATTATGTAAACATGCTACGTTTACATAAGTATTGGGGTCACTGCACTTTACA
>SAUE01000040.1:10660-21053 GCA_009724625.1 Deladenus siricidicola
TCTAAAACCATTTTCAGAACACTAAACACAAGAAAACATCAAATAAAAGTTCTGGCGGTAAAATTTATTTGCTCCAAAATTTCTTTCATTTCGCCAAACACTGGCAAAACCCCCCTTTGCAAAATTTAATGTCAAATATTTGGTTACCGCCTTCCCCATTCCGAGATCCTAAATACGCCACTGCAACGAATCTATTAGTGGTTGGAAAAGTTTAGAAGAAAAAAATTGAAATTTCTAGAAAGTCCCGAGAATTTTCGACCAGCTGTTTTGAAAGAAGTTGCTGGATGAATCGCTGATGACAACGAATTTTGTATGGCCAGCACAAATACTTAATCGTGTTATGTCATCGCAAAAAATTAACTGAAAAAAAATCAACCTCAATTTCCATAAAATCGCCAAGGCCTTCCACTGTGTCGATATGGATGCGAATGTTCGGTCGGGGAAGGAACAAAAGACGCTCCTTCTTCAGCACCCCACGCACGCCTATGGCCTCACCGAGCGCCTGCTTAACGCCGAAAGCAATGTCAGCATTTACTAAATCGACCTTTACAAAATCCGACAGTTTTGGGCCCGTTTCGTTGGGTCGATCATAAAATATCAATTCTGGCGCTGAGCTCTGAAAAGTAAAATTAAGTTTTTTTGTTTGGACAAGCACTAGCATTCTTGATAAAGTGGTTTAAATGAATAAAAGCCCTTTCATTTTTAATTGTATTATAACTAAACATAATATGTATGTATAAGTCTAGACCTATATGTTATAATTCATGAATTCACCTTGTCAGATTGTTCGCCAAATTCGCGGAGTTTTAGTCGGCCGTTAGTGGCATTGAAAAAGGTATCACATTGCCGAAGAATTTTACCCTCACTCCCGACACAAAATTTTCGCGCTCTCGCTACCAACGCCTCTACGTCACTCACACGCGCTTTGAACTCGATATTGCTAGGCATAACTGACTACAATCTCTAATGTTTTTACCTTTTAAATCAGTGCTGGGACTTGAATCCGATTGAATCCGGATTCAAACAGCGGATTCAAAAGTTTGAGGCTCTACAACTTTGTCAATTTGTATCTTTTATGTACAAATAAATATACCATTCGATTCGCCTTGACGAGATCTCTCTTTATACGTCAAATTCGGTTTTTATGAAAAACTTAGCAAGTTATTTAGGAAAAACTAGGGTTTGATTGGCAAATTTCGGAATTTGTTTTTAACTGGCCTATCAAAATAAATTAAAACTACGAATTTTCCAATTAAATCCTGCTTTTTCCTAAATAATTTTCTGTTTTTCATAAAAAAAAATTTGACTACGTATAAAGAGAGATCTCGTCAAGGCGAATAGAATGGCATATTTATTTGTATATAAAACATACAAATTGACAAAGTTGTAAAGCCTCGAACTTTTGAATCCGCTGTTTGAATTCAATCGGATTCAAAACGGATTCAAATCCCAGCACTGTTTTAAATTCGTAAATTATAAATTGTAATTGAGAAGTTATTTTAAATGAAACAACTTTGAAATAAAAAATTATATTTGTAAAAACATTTTTATTGTCATTTTCATATGTATAGCACAAATGGAAGATCGATAATTTAAAGTAAGGCAACGATATGGTAATTAAAATGGATGGAAAAAATTCAATAAATTATGTGCACTTATTAACAAATTGCCCCTTCATACGTATAAAGAAGCACGGAATACATAATTAACAAATTGAATTGGTGAAATAATGGTGAAGATTACCTGAAGATTCTATGTTCCAAACTTTCCAATAAAAAATAAAAAAGCTCAAAACATGTACTAAATAAAAAATGAAAATTTTTTGTAATAAAAAAAAGCTGCATACATTACAAATACGTTTCCTACGTATATGTATTAGGTTGAGTCATATGTACATAAATTGACCTAGCCTAAACCTCGGGCACGCCCCTGAGGCGAAGTGAGCGAATTTTGCGCAAGCGATCCACCGCCTGACTGAGGTAGGGTCGAAGCGCGATGTTGCGTCGACACTCCTCTAAACTTCGCCACACATTCACGGAAAGCTGGGCGCGCACGGCCATTTTGCGCAACATTCGGACGGCGTCCGCGTCGGCGAGAAAGGCGCGCGTCATCGCCATCCAACAGGCGACTTCACGCCGTGCGTGCAACGTCACAACCACCGTATCATCGTCGTGCGGCACCACCTACAAACTCAAAAACGTGATTAATGCGGTAAATGAACTTTTGTTTACTTCCAAAAAAATATCTTCAATCGAATTAAAAATCTGTAAAGTTTATATAATATATATACAATAATTAACTAGTACCTCCAACGTAACTTTATCGAATTGTCCGGACACAGTGCCAAGACGATACGGTTTACCGCTTTCGTTAAAAACAATCGAGACGAAATTATTTCCGATTAAACTTTTCTTCGCATTACACCTCGGATCGTCCTGTGAGTTTGGCATTAGTGTGGCCACCTATAAATGGAATCGTAAATTAATGGCCAATACGGCAAAAATTGTTTATGGGAATAATTGAATTATTTAGCTTACCAAAAAAACGATTCGAGAGATAGCATCAGAATATTCGTACGTGAATTTGCCATGTTTGTCCCTTTGAAGACCGCCGGGAGCGTCGTCCAAGGAAACGACTTCACCGAAAAGTCTAAATATTGTTAATAATGATGTAAACGATTGATGACAATTTTTATAAAAATTGCACATAAATGTTTTTTTTTAATTTTGTTGCATCAATTTCATTTCAATTCAATTGCTAACATATCGTACTTTAAAAACTTCATATAACGATCGGAGCCGTATTGATTGGCGAGAATCTCGGTCTCCTGGCTCTGCTCCTCGCCAATATACAAAACGCCAACCACGTGCAGTTCCTGTGCCTCCATGCGATCGAGAATGCGCAGTGAACGCTGCGTGGCGTCGTTCTCTTTTGACGCGAGTCGGAGCGCGCCGTTCGCGCCACCACCGCTCCCACTCAAATGCATCAGCAGCGACGACGCGTCGCCAACCGGCCAATTGTTCACTGAAAATATAACAAATTTGATTAGTTCGTTTTGCGATTAAAATAAGTATTAATAGTAACTAAAATGGCTACTAAATAATAAAATAAAATAAATGGTATTTTGCAATCAATAAGTTATTTAAATAATTTAATTTAGAATTATTAATTACACAAATTAATAAAAACATTTTATTAAAAAAAACATGAGCTAACCCCCAGTGTGAAAATCGACGGGAATCCGATCAAAAGAGCGCATCACCCACGTCTCCTTTCCAAATGTATGACGCAATATAATTTGAATGTATTCCAAAGTCGTTGCTGAAATGTTTTTTTTCCTCAATAAAAGGAATCGAAAAATTCCCAATAAAATATGTAATATTTAAATATTAAAAAAATTGTCAAAAAATCCCACTCAAAATGCACCAATAAAAATAAAAAATGTTGTCGAAAAACCTGATGAATCGGTCGACTCGGGCGAATTAATTCGTGCAGAGGCGCAGCCACCACCCGAGCCTAAATCACGCATCAAAACGTTGCCAGCCAAACAGCCAGCTCCGACGGCCTGATTCGCCTTGGTGGGCGAGAAGTAGGACGGCACGTGCCTTCGCACGCCCTGCGTGTTCGAGAAGTTGCGTCGCCGAAACTTGTTGGGCAATTCGAAATTGTCGGCTGTAGGCGGATTTAATGGCCGCGTAGATATGAACGAAAGCTGCTAAACGCACTATGTTTTAGAATCCGTTTTTTCGGTTTCAAGACCTTGATTTCAAAACATTGTTTCCGATTCTAAAATTAAAAACATCATCAAAAAGATAAGTTACCGACGGTCCCACGCCAAATACATTCCCAACGCCATCTTGCATTGGAAGCCGTTCTGCTGTAGACGTACGAACAAAATTGTCGGCCAACGGATTCATCGCCCCGAGCGGATTTGGCGGCGATGAATTTGAACGTGCCAAAAGACAGGTACCAGCATTTTCATTTGAATCATAGCCACAATTTTCGGACGCCTCAATGGCTATGGGACTCGTATTGTGGTTTGAACGATTAGTTTTGTCGTTATCGTTGGTGTTCGTGGGCATATTCGTTGGAACCTGACTATTATTGGCTAATTGGTCGCCATTGTTTAAAGATTTATCTACGGAAAAGCCAATACCGCCTGTACTCAGTGGACGCTCACCAGAGAATGTGGCATTTCGATATCCATGCCAGCCTAAACTTTCAAATAAATATATTAGAATTATGATGTTTAAAAAATGAAGATAATTTTTATAATAATTTTAGCCATTTTGAAAGTCCATATCTTCCACAAAACCACGCAAAACATACGATTTGTTGGGAAATCCTTGCGGTACAGCAATCTGACTGTGAGCACAGAATTCTCTACCGTCCAGTGTTCAACACTTTTTTCGCAAATCGATTCCCTTGGCAAGTCCATATCTTCCTCAAATCCGTCGCGGAGGGTGACGACGTCGGCGGACTCCTCTTCAAAGAAAGCGACGTTTGTGCGCGACGCGTTCTGGTGGCGGCGACGTTCATTGGGCAAAAATGTTTGCGGCACGTCGCGCTTACGCCAATAGCGCATAAATAAACGAAGTGTTTCCGACATTTCGTCGGTAACCTTAAATATATAGAAATAAGTAAAAATAACTTAAATAGAAATAATTAAAAAATTATTTCAACATTCTTACTCTTAATATGTAATTTTAACAAAACAATTCTGTCATGACACTCGGCCAGTTCAATATTCCGATTGTAAAGACATAATTTTAGGATATTTTGGAAACGAAGACAAAAATATGCACCGTAACACTTACATCGTATAGCTCCGCGAGCGAATTTTCCTTCCTGTGAACAACATCCGCACAAGCAGGTTGACGAATGAATTCATTGATTTTAATTCTTTCTGCCACGCTATTTTTTGCGAAATTGTTAATCCTCGACAAATCGTCGCCAACTTCGCCGTTTGTCTTAGAGGCTTCGTCTCCGATATCCTCCAATTTTCGACCACAATCCTCATCCTCGACCAAATTCGAATTCGATGATGCGAGGCGATTTTCCAATCCGTTCTCTTTCATTCGCTTCTTTTTTGACAAATCCATGCTGTCTGACAAATTTTCGTTGATCACCGACGGCGGACCAATGCTAAACATTGGCATGGGTGCCAGAACGCTGAACGGTGCCTCGGCGCTCAATTGGCGGCCATCGCCGCTGTGTTGGCGTACGGCGTCGGTCTGCGAAAAATACTCTAAATTGCAAAATTATAAAATTAAAGAATTTCTCGCTGTGTTATCTCTCTGCTTATTCAATACATATACCTAAAAATTACCAATTGTTTTCTAATTTTTATTGTTATTTTCAAGAAGGCTTTCTAGTCAAGAATTGGTAAAAAATAATCAAAATAACATCAGACCTTTTCCATACCGAGGTGGAACTTTGCAGGATTGGGTAGCGGGTAAATTGTGGTTGCCGGTAGCGCTAAAATTCTGCGGCGCCACGTTCGTCGTCTCCGGCGCTATCGCTGCGCTCGTAGTAGAATTAATGAACGTTGCGTCGGTGATCGCCGTCACCAGCGATATTGCCGTCATTGTGTCACCACATAATTCCTACCAGAACAAAATAAATTTACAAATTTTTGATTAAAGACTATTCAAGTTAAAATCAAATAAAATATATAATAATAATATTAAAATATTTTAGCAATTTAGTACCTTTCCAGAACCAATAAAGCCAACATCATGATAGTCTCCATAACAAATCGAATCCAATTGAGGGTGGGCGGCAAACGAAGTCATCGACGAGTCTCCCGTCAACGACGACGACGAAAACGCGGTCGTGGAGTTTGTCGAGTAAATGGAAGTTGAAATGTTATCGTTAGCCATAAACGTGGAATTGGGACGGTCGTCGATCTTCGATGTACTCGGCGCTGATTCAATGTTGGAATGCGTCAAAGTCTCTGCCGAGATTGCTGCAATTACTAACAAAAAATATAAGAATTAGTCGCAGTGTGCCGGTATAATTCATACCTGGTTGCGATATTTGTGCCGATTTTTCTTGCAGAAACGTTGGCGTTGTCTTGGATGGAGAAGAGGCAAAAATAGAGGGTTGTGAAGTGGATGTGACCGTGATAGAATCCTAAAGAAATAATTGAACCTATACAAATTTTTATTAGCATATATTACTTCTAGAAAATTGACACATTTTCAAAACCAACACAATAAAGAAAAAAGTGTTTCAATTCCTTGAAAACAATAATAAGACTCACTATTTTTCGATTAACCGCTGACAGTGCGCCGAGAATATATTGAGCCATTTCGGGCCTTAGGCGTTCGGGAACGCGAACGAACCAGCGCATAAGCACGGAATACACGCTCGAAATAATGAAGACATTGAATTTCGCTGTGTTCGAATACGGCGCCAAAACATCAACGATACTTTTGAATTGTTTCTCCTTACAAAATCAACAAACATTAAAAATTCGACATTTTCCCTTAAATTTTTCAAAACCTGAAAAAATTCGTAAAATTTCTCGACATCCGCCGAATCGCCGACCAACTCGATAATCGGAATGGCTAGCTGGGCGCTTGGCCGCAATCTCAGCAAGTAGTCGATTAACTGGCGATTTAGAAGAGCCATTTTTTCAGGCAAAACTTGCACCGCCAAGTCGCATGCCATTATAGCCTAAAAAGTAACGATTAAAGAGTAAATATTAACTATTCAAATACCTAGTCGAAGACTCAAAAAATCCACTCTAATAGCTAAATAGCCAAAAATATAAATAAAAAATATCTGAATATTCTGAACACTTGAATACTATAATGCAATTGCTACCAATTTACTTAAAATATGCCCCAATTATCACATTAATCTCGTAAAGAAATCTCTACAAACCTGAATACATCCACCTTTCGCGCATTCAATGAGCACTCGACACAACTGAACGTCCTGGGAGTAGTTTATAAGCTTACCGAGCACCGGACACAAATACCTCGAGAATTCGTCGTTCTCCATTAAAATCAGATGATTTCGCTCATAGCGAAAATATACCTCAATGATTGCGCTCACCAAATGGGTTACAAATGCTTCTCCAGCGCTATACACCAAAAGGCGAAATTCGAGAACACCGCTCAAACACTCCAAAACTTTGCGAATGACCGGCCAACTAAAATTGTATAATCCCTCGACGTATTTATTTAAAAAATTACAATATCCAAAATTTCAATTATTTTAAAAACAATAAAAATGTAAAATGCTCTCCGTCCTGACTACAAAACATTTGAGTAAATTAGCCAGATTATCTGAGCATTTTCCGATACAATTCATTAATATTGGAAGATAAAATGACGGAATGCTATATCAATCACAGTCATCCCGTGTATCGTTCATCCAAAGCATTTTTCACAACAAAATTTATATATGGAACTAAAAAATATTATAATAATAATAACCTCCGTTCGCCTCGAAGAGCGTTTATGGTAATTTTGCAAATATCCGTCCATTTAAATTCGGTACACGATAATGTGGACGAAGACGGTAGCGAGGGCAAGTCAATGGCATGCAAACCGATTACCATGTGTGGATTGGTGAGATGAACCAATTGGTTGGGATTTGAGGAGTTGTAGATTATCCTCACTAAAATAGTAATAATTTATGACAAAGAAGTTCATAAAAATGTAATATGTATAATAAAAATAAGTATAAGTAGATAATAAAATAAATTGAAGTAAGCTCAAAAAATACAAAAAACTACTGGAGGCGCGGGGAATTGAACCCCGGCCCTCTCGCATGCTAAGCGAGCGCTCTACCACTGAGCTACGCCCCCCACGTGAGTAAATGTTTCATAAATAGCACAAATCTTTTTCTTTGTTTTTACATTCTTTGTGAACAAAAAATTGAAATAATATCAAAAGTGCAAAAAATAAAAATAAAATTTCCCCCCTACAATGTAAATTCATATAAAGTTACAAATTGACTGGTTTTCTGAACTTTTTTAAAACTTATTTAATATATATGTATAATAACGTGAACTTTTTTCAATTCTCGCTGACATAAACTTTTCTCTTTTTATTTTGTTTCCCACTTTTTCTAATTTGGCCGAAATCTTCAACGATAAATAAAACAAATTAATACGCCAAAATTCTTTTTGGTTGAATCAGTTAACTTCTTTTGATTATGAAAATTGAACATTTACTTCAACCGCATTTCCTGTAATGACCACATTCTCAGACAAATATCCAAATGCCTTACATTAATGCCATCACAAAGTGCCTTGAACTATCAATTTAAGCCCCTACCTAGCTGCATAGTCGATGGATCCATTTGAATGAGAAGTAGCGCTTCAAAAAGACGAGCTCTAACATCCGATCCAATGACCTCGCACAACCCAAGCGAATACTGCATCTTCAGATGCTCGATGATCATCGAGATAATCGCCTCTATCAAATCGGCATCGAACGTACCCCAGTGCTCATTCAACAACTCTCCAATGCAACAAGCCATTATCTCCAAATTATCATTTCTAGCTGAAAATTGCGCATAAATTTGGAGAAACTTTCGGGTTATCGGACCCCCCCCTCCCAAAAAAAGAAGTTTTTTGCTAAAAAATAATTTTACAAAATTATTCTAACAACAATGAGCAAACAAAAGAACGATGAATAATTAACAATTAGACGGGCCAAAATTCGGCAATTTCTTGCAAAATGACGTTAAAAGGATCGCGGCCAGATGTCAAAAACTGTACAAAAACAACAAAATTAATAAGAAACATTATTAAATTTGAATTTTCCATGCCAGAAAACCTAAAAAACATGAGCAAAAAAATTTTTGGGGGTCCGATAACAAGTAAGAACCATTTTTTGACGATTTTTGTTATCGAAGAATTGAAAAACCTTATAAAGTTGTTTGTGTTAGATATGCACAAACCCAATATTTCAGTTACTAGACCAAAAATAATTAAAAAGTGTATGAAAATGGTTGGCATTCAAAGTTTATTGCATGTGTGGCCTCGTGGTGTAGTGGTTATCACGCCTGCTTCACACGCAGGAGGTCGCCGGTTCGATCCCGGCCGAGGTCATTTTTTCTCCAGCGAGATAAAACCTCGCAATTTTTAGAACTTTTTTGCCCCTCCTTATTTCCATTCAATTTTTGAAAAATGCGAATGCAGGTAATTTTGTTTCCTATCACTTTTAAATTGGAAAATGGCGCCAGCATTTTGAGCAATTAAAAACCATTATTCAGTAAAGCCAGCAATTAAAACTCTTCAAACAGACCGAAATATGCAACATTTGTGTTGATTATGTCGCGAATGAGATGGACGATCGATCCAAACAATTCGTTGTTGAACCGGAGACTTACGGTCTTGGCCATGTCGAACAAAAACATGATTAATTGATACTAAAATTCAGCATTTTCAATGAAATAACAAATGTCAGACGAAGATGATCAAGAACATTTCTCGTGAACAAAAACGATTCCTACAGTAAATAATGATAAAATAGTAATAATGGCAATGTTAATTGTAACCTGAAAGTTTGAGTCCTTTTCGTTCGGAATCATCGCACAAATCACCAACGACAAATTTTTGACCACATCGGTTTCGTAAAGAAGCCTATATTTGTGATAAATAAAGTTCAATATGCAAAGCGCCTTTTCGCGATGTTTTATCGGATTCGAGGCGCTAATGTACTTTTGAATTAGTGTAGACATTTGGAGAATCCAATTTCCGGATAAAGGGTCAATGCACTAAAAAAATATTAAGTTAATTTTTAAAAAGTTAACAAATGTAATCAATATTCAAAATTTCAAAAGAGAATATCCAATAGAACGAGCCATAAATGTCCATACCAGAGGTGGCAAATTTTTTCGTTTCCTTTTTCCGTATTTTCCATTTTTAAGGTTTAAATTTCCCGGAAAATCATGGATATCTAGTATAAAAAATTATAATTTTTTTTCAAATTAAAAAAATTTCCGTTCCCATTTTCCGATTTTTTTTGCTAAAATTTTCTGTTTTGCATTTTCGAAAAATTGAAAATTCTTTCCATTCTCCCTTACGTAAATGAAAATTTATGGTCCTGCCACCCCTACATTCATTCATTACACAATATTTCAAATCCCATTTTTCAATCATAATAAAAAAAGTCGTTAGGGTTAAGTCTAAATTCAAAAGAAGAGAAATCTGTAATTCGGGGTCGACATATTATTTTTTCAACCACAACAGAATATTTTTTCAACCAACATCCAGAAATTTTTTCGGAAAGGGTGGGCCCAAAACCAAAAAAAATTTCGGAGGGGGGGGGAGGGGAAAGCAAAACCAATTTTTTTTAATTACTTGGAAAAAGTGTAAAATTTTACTTAATTTCGGGGCATGGCCCCACCTGCTACCAACCCCCCCCCC
>SAUE01000040.1:26680-43620 GCA_009724625.1 Deladenus siricidicola
GAAAAACCAGCTCGTCCGGAAGATTGTTTGCGCACAGCTCGACGAGCATAAAGAACGCATCCAAAGAGCCACAATACTCATTTTGCAAATATAGATTCTCGATGAGTATTATGATTTGAATGAGCTCGACGAATATATCGCTGGATTCGGAGATTTGGTTCTGAAAAACACATATACTAGCAACATGCTTTTCGTATATTATCCGTTAATGATTGGCTCGTCAATCTTGATGGTATAAAAATCAAAAAATTGACGCCATAGTTTACAAATGTCATGGCTAAAAAAGAAACCATTTTAATATATTTTATGGCGCGCTCCAATAACTGAATAACACACATCCACGTGATTTGTTGAAGAGATTTTCCAAACTTCCCTGAAAAATATCTGAATATTTTACAATAAGGTCACAAATGTGAACTAACCGACTAGTCGCCTAACCGCTAGCAAAACTTCGCGCGCAATTGTCGCGTCCAACGTCATTGCCTCGGAAAGCGCGGGAACAACGATACTGGAAGATACCTTCAGTGAGTCTATTCGCTGAAAACTTAGTGTTCAAAACCATGTCGAAATTAAATAAAAATGTGTTGAATTCTTTAAGCAATCTCCGCTTCTATAATTCCAATTTGTACATATGTGTGTATCCCACGACGTCTGGGAGATATGAACGTTTGAATATTTGGATCATCGCGCAAAAAAATTTGAAACCCCCCCCCCTTGCCGAAGTAGGATTGTGTATGTATTGTTTTTGGTCTACAATGACTAGGCATGATCTCAATTCCTGGACTACTAAGTTATGGCCATCCTCCATCAGACCATTTCCGAGGCTCACAAGCGGCCGGAATTCGAGATTTAAAAAAATTTAAATTTTGTTTTTTTTGCTTACACAATCGGAATTGCAAAGCTTAAAATAGCCGGAATTCGAAATTTCACCCAATCCTGATCGGTTTGGGCGGAATTTCAAACCAAACATAATACAAAATATATTACAAAATATAATAAAAAAAAGAAAAACTAAGTTGTAATGGTTATTTTCTTATTATTTTTTCCTTGTTTTGTTATAATCGATCGAGTGTCAAAGACAAAAGTGTCAAGAACAAAAAAAAGTATACACACAAACAATAACCTGAGATCCCCAAAGAGCCATCGCCACGCAGAACACCGCTCCACGCACCACGGCCACGCGCGCCTTCAACGGAACGTCCGAGGCGTGCGTGTGGAAGAAGTCGGTCAAAATCGCCTGCAAAATCCTCAATATTGTGTAGGCGTTTACGGACGACAGGAGAATTCTCAATAGCCGCCAAGTGTTTTGCCGATGGGAAGAGTTCGAAACGAGCAGACACAAGGAAACGACCACCGGAAGCAGTTCGCTCTTCGGAATATGACTAAATTGAATGATTTTCTCAGAGCAATTTCAAGTGGTGTATAGTGAGACGTAAATGAAATTGAGATTTCGAAAATTCGAAAAAAATAATTTCGAATGATCAAAAAGAAAAAATCACCGAAAATCGAAATTCCAAAGAAAAAATTTGTTGAAAAAAAGCAAAAATTTAGCTGAATTTTCCAAAAACTTGAATTGTTTTCTCTTCGACTAATATTTCATAAAAATGTCAAATTTATCCCAAAATTTAACGAAAAAATGTTGAGTTAATTTTTATTTTTTCCTATATAGATAAAGTAAAATTAAACAAAAATTTTTTTTAATTTTTAAAATGTTCGAAAAAATGAAAATCGAAAAGAAAAACACCGAAAATTTAAATTCGAAAATTTTCTCACCCTTGCCCCCTAAATACGCCACTGACGCATACATATTGCTTTATACTTGACCTTCGAAAAGGTAGATTCAAAGTTCACCTGTATTTTATGGCTGCCTCAAAGCACAACAACATCGGCATTATCAGAAAGTTTTGACAGTTGCAAATCTTTTTGCAGAAACAATTTATAATTTGTTTGAGTTGCGCTTCCCTGACAAACGTCGAATTGTGTATAAATATCCGTTCAATAAGTTGAATTAACTGCAAAAAGTTCTTCAGAAAATTTACAAATCAACCAAAAGGGAAATTTGAAAATTCGTTTACTATAACAAAAAGTCATAGATAAAAGAAATGCAGCCTCAAATACGTTACCCGATAAGTAATAAAGTAATAACTTAGAGTAAATTAATACCCCTAAAATTGACGAGAACGAAACGGTTGTGCCAAAATTTGAATCGCTGAACGAGATTTTCAGCCAGTCAATTAAAAGCCCTCCAATACAGTATTCGAACGGTTCGATGTTTCTGCCCTCGTCCGTTAACGCCACCAGCCATTGTAACGTCAGCTCTTCGAGACCGATGTTCTTGATGGTCTATAAAGTTCAGAAGATTACCAGAATATTCCAATTCTATTAAACGAAATTTAATAACCGAAATTAAAATAACCTCAAAAAAAGTTAGCCGAAGAGCCAGACCGAGCTCCTCGCACTGCGCACGCGTCAAACTGCACATTAAAGTTAGAAATGCCCTACGTAGACAATCGATTTCGAGCATATCGCACGTCTCCGCCCAAACGCCTTCCAACGTGCTCACTTGAAGTCGACGCTTTTTTACTACCTAAAACAAACAATCTTAAACATTTAATTATTTTTAGCTTTATTTCAATCTAAAATTTATTTAAATTTATTTTATGAAAAATAGCAAATAAAATTTAAAAAAAAGTCGGTGCTTTTTTACAATCTAAAACAAACAATCTGAAATATTTTATTCTTTTTTAATTTTATTTAAATGTCGATTATTATATTTTATGATAAATAGCCTAAATAAAATATACATAAAATTTAAAAAAATTGGCATAAAAAATAATTTTTTTCAAATAGCCTAAATAAACTTTTATTTACTTTCAAAAATAATAAAATTATCAAAATTGTATAAATTATTCAAAAAAAAGTCTTACATCTTCCAAATTTTCCAAAGTCTTCAAACGAATTTTCCAATTCGAATTTTTGTTCATTCCATTCCACGCGTTCTGCGTAATAGAACCCTCACGAGAAATGTAGCTTTGAGCGCTTCGCTCGGCTATGGAATTGCGAAAGAAAAGCTTCAGGAAATTGCGCGACCTTTTATTGGTGGACGGCGATAGACTTCGGCTGCAGGAGGGGCCCCCTAAAACTGCAATCATTTAATCTGCAATAAATTAATAAAAAAATGTTAAAAAATACCTAGCGGATCCATGGTGTTTGTATTTCTCCGCTGCCTTTTCGTAAATATTGCTCAAATAAAATATTAATTTTTCATAAAATAAAAATAAAAGAAAAATAGAAGCAAATCAAATCAAATATACATGTAAAGGCTAAAACCCATTATTTATCATAGCTAAAATAATCAAATACATACTTATAATTATTTATCAGCAGTAACAAAAGCAGTATAATTGTCAAACAAAAGTCAATGAGATCAAAAACAAAAATCACATAAATATTCGAAAGCAAAAATCACATACAGGGTGGCCTAAATTGGAGGCGGGATTTGTTTTTGCTGTAATGTTTTTATTTTTCAACTATTAAAATATTTAAAAGCAAAAACAATGCAATCAAAACAAAATCCACAAACAATTTCTAGCACAAAAGAAAAACTGTATTTATCGGTAACGGAGAGCGCCCGCATTGCATCGCCCTACGATCGTACGCGCAAATGCCAAAAACTGAACAGCACCTAGCCGAACTTGAACCTACTCGCCGGTCACCCAAAAAAAACTCCCTTTCGCTACCCTGAAAGGGAGCACTACCATCTGCATCATTCAGGACATGTTCACTCTTCGGCAGTTTCGGCCCACGACACGAGCGTTCCCGGCGGTCGTTACTCATCCTCATCACTGTACGCGTCCTCGTGAAGTTTTGAGAGGACGGCCTCTTGCTCCGGCCTTCGCTCATCCATGCCCGGCGTCCAAACCAGCACCAGACGATCTGTTGACGCGGTCACAAGCTATATGTATGACAAACATTTTTTAAATAAAATTCCCAACATTCTTTATAAATTAAAATATTTTCGTAAACTTTGAAATTTTACCCTTACAGAAAGTCATGATAAATTGAACAAACTAATGATACCATTAATTCTGAATAAAAAATTAACCAAAAAACCGCTAAATATAAGAATTCCACAGATAAATATTTTTTAGAAAAAAATATGTAAACAATATAAAACAATATAAGTAAACAACATAAACTATTAAAAAATTTCCTACTTTCATCCTCAGTACTATGTATAAGATAAAAAAAATCGAAAAAATATCTCCACTGACAACTAAAATTTCAATCAAATCCAATACCCAAAATTCAACCTAATCCAAAAAATAATGTATAATAGCATCGATTAAGACTTTTTGCCAACTAACCTGGTGATAATTCGACCGATAAGCGCACGCCGTGATGGCTTGAAAATGTCCTTGGAGGAGACGATTCGCTTTAGGTTTGCAAGACGAACTGAGATCTTGCACCGTGAGGTTGGTGTCCGTGGGGACAAATGCCCATAGTCTCGAGCCTTCGTGGCAAGTCTCAAAGAATACAGGTGCCTTCGAGGCGATTCCTTCGTAATCCACCTAAAATTAAATTAACTAATAACTTCTAAAAATTGTACAAATAATTTCAAATAATAAATAAAAATTTAAAAATAACAATTAAAAATGAAAATTTAAGCAAAAATGAGAAGTTAAATAACAAAACAAAAAACATTAAAAATAATTAATGTATTCTTACACAAAACATTAACAGATTTTAAAATTTTAGTTATAAAATTCCAAAAAATCCCATATTAAAGCCACTATGTACAAACCTCGACAGAATTTTCAAACGCGAGTGACCGGGCGTCCCAGCAGTTCAGCGTTCGATTCAGTGACATTGAGACGATCTTCTCGCCATCCCTGGTATCCTTCACGCAAATTACGGGATTCGAGTGTGCGGAGGTCGTGTTAGCGGGCTCAGCCTTTCGTTTTCTTCTCGTCGATTGTTTTCCGGTAGATAATTGAGCGAGCTCGCTCTTACCACTTCTAAGTAATAGAAAAAATTCAACATAAGCATAAGTAATATTTTAATATACATACCGGGGTGCTACGAAAATAAATTTTCATTTTAATATACATACAGTGGTGAGTTCAGACAAAAAAGGAAAAGTAAGTCAAAAATTTTCAAGGTTTCATATCAGGGGTAGTAAAGCCTACCGCTCCTCCCTAACCTTCTAGAACCGCCGCTGTAAAATACGCAAAGCAGATAATATTTTTAATAATTTTGAAAATACTAAATTTTAAATTAAAAAAATCCATTTAAAATGTACAAAAAATTACCTGACATCCCACAGAAATATTCTTCCCGACTCACTGCCCGTCAGCAAATGAAAATTTGACGCTCGTTTCCACCACAGAGAGCTTATTCGCTCCCCTTTGCAACGTAAATGCTGAATGGAGCTACCAGTTCTAGAAAAAAAGGTTTCTATAAAACTTTTTTTTTCAATTTTACATCTTCCCTTTAATTAAAAAAATTAATAAAAAAGTCCAAAAATAGAATTCAAAAAATGTAAAAAAATATAAATTAAATGTAAATTAAATTAATAAAAGATGAAACGTCTTCATTCAATAGTGCACAATTTAAACAAGATATTATAATTCCAAAAATTATTACCGAGGATCGAGAAAATGCACATTTGATGAGGAGATCGCGACGGCGATTAACGAAGCGCTATTCGAACTGCCCCAATGCAACTGCGCCACCGGCGAATCGAATTCAAATGTATCGATAGCGCGTAGTCGGTTCGAGTCCCATACCTACTATTTCTCCAATTAAAAGTGCGAAAATATTTTTGAATCGATTTTATTCCAAAAATATTCACTAAAATGTGAATTTACTTTCACCGTCTTATCCATGCTGGATGTGGCGAAAAGACCCGAATCCACCGGATACCATTGGCATGAAGTGATGAGATATTTGTGAAAACTGAAACAAATACAATCGTCATCAATATCAAGAGGGAAAATTGATAACCTTCGACGGCTAGCCACGAGTCTTTTGTGTAGCTGATTGGTGATATCACCGTGCCTGTGTTCAAAATCGATAATGGAGACGGACCCACGTGAAGAGCCACATAAAAGGCTGAAAAAACATATTTCCAATAAAAATATTTCCACTGTATATTAAAAAATGATAGCTACATATATTGAATAAAAATCCTCCAACCAATCAAAAAAATTCCAAGCCGACTTTTTTAATTTGCAATTATTATAGAAAACAAACTCACAAACGGTTCTCCTCATCATCAAATTCCATGGCCGAAACGCCGGCCTGGTCGGGCGCTGGCGAAATGGTGTGAAACTTACTAGCCTCGAGATTACAAATCCGATAATCTGTTAACTCTCGCTCGCCTTTTCGACAAAGAAAACCGCTAAAAATTGAAAATTTTTTTTTCAAATTTTTTCAAACAATTTTTAAAGGTTCCCGCACTACGAGAAAAAGTTATGTAATGTTCGATCACTTTTTGATTAGTAAATCGGCGTAAATTAACTCAGCAAAATACATGTATGACAAAATGTCTTACACTTCGCGCCGTAAGATTAAGGCCGGAATTGGCAATTGCAGACGATCGTTTCTCATTTTACTTGCTCAACCGCGAAAATATGCTAAAGCCGAATTCAGCATTCACTTTTGAATTTTTGGATATTTTAAAGTGTTTAAGATATAAATTTTATAATATAAATTATGTTTTCTTAATGATAGTCGTCACAAGTGCTTTCGAATCGCGTTTATTTCCGATCATGTTTAATACCATAATAAATTTTTTTTACAAATATACAAAATGCTCTACAATAATGCTATGTAGTGTTAGGTCCGCCTCCCGCCAGCGGAGGCGCCTCTCAACATAGGCACCTCTGGAGACGAAGGTTTGTAAAATGTCGGAAGCGGTGGCGGAGGCAGTACAAATGTGGTGCCTCCGGAATCTTTTTTGATAAGAATTTTAAAATTATTAAAAGGGCCAAAAGTCATTTAGTCGATTAATTTTACAAAATTAGGTATTTTCTTTTTACATATTTTTAATTATGATTTTAATGTATTATAAACTGTTTTACTTAGCCAAAAATGATTGAGAGGCGACTCTCGAAAAACTATGGGAGGCGCGTCCGGAGGCGTAGACGACAAATTTGTAATGACCCGACAATGATGCTCTGCTTGAATGTACATATTAACAACATAGTACAATATTTACAATTTTTCAATACATTTACAACTTTATCGGTTTTGGCTGAGTTTTGTCAGTAAATTGTTGAAGATCTCTTTTCAAATACGAATATTTGGTAATGTTGAGTTCTATAAGGCTATTTACAAGTATCATTTGATCGGCAATCGACAAATGCAGTCGATCGATAATGTTCCTCGGCGTACTATACTTCACCAAAATTGTGTACTGTTGTATGTCGGTGAGCAACGAGACGAGGAACGCCAAAATGCTGCGATCCGAAGGGAAACTTCGGGCAATTGTGTCGTGAAGTGGTCGCAAAAATTTGCCAGAATACTCTCGGCATTTTATGCGATGGTAGTTGAGGTCGATGACGATCGGATAGCGGCGGTCCGCCCAGTCGGCCGAGTTGGCGGAATTGCACAAGAGCCCTACCAGTTGATTCTCACCGGAAATAGGTCTGAAAATTGTCAATAAAAATTTCAATTAAAAAAATTTCACAAACTGGTACGAAAAAAACAAAAATTCAGAAATTATTTAAAAAATAACAAAAAAAAATATTTAAAATAACGAAAAAAATTACATAATAATAATAAATTATGAAAACAACTCTAATATGCAACAAAAAAATGACACAAACCAAAGTATACAAAACCCACACCTCTCAAGTTGATTGCTAAACCAAAGGGCCCGCTCAAATCGTTTGCAAATTCGCAACGAATTCAGTTTTCTTAACATATCCATTCCATAACGTTCCTTGTGCGCGGAGGCCAAAACAGCAATTCGCTCGCCCGCAAATAGGTGAGAAATACTCTAAAAAGGCTATAAAATATTATAAGGAAAAATGTAAATAAAAGCTAGGACAACTAAAAAACTAATGTAATGATACAAAAATAAGTTATTTACATGATATAAACTAGACGAAAATTGCTTCAATGAGCCCTGCTTTGGGGATTTTTGATCGGAGGTGGCGGCGATCAATTCACAAGCGTCTTCTTCCAAATCATTTTCTTCCATGCCATCGCCACTGAATGTGGTGTTTGCGCCAGCAATACTGCGTAAAATCGGCGTTCTACACGCAAATAAAACTCCTTTTGGCTCATCGTTCACGCGCAATTCCCTATAGGCGTCTTTAAATGAATCGAAAAAGCCGATACCAGCCTGAAATACTACATGAACATAATTTATTTCGATAACAATTATTGAGAAAAAGTTCCAACAAATTTGTAAAATACATAATACAAATCTGCCATCTTTTCTAGGCAAATATACAAAAAAATCTTGTAAAAAATATAAAACTCACACAGGGAGCCAGCTCAATTATGGGCTCTAAATGCGTTGACGCGGATGAGGCGACAATTTGTGGCAAAAATTTCTCAAATTCGCACAACTCGACGCCGCAATCGCATTTTGACTCGCCATTTGTGACGAAATAATTTTTGCCCTCCAATGTTCGATTGTACCAAATCCGGGCCTAAATCACTTTTTTACAATTTCTGTAAAATACCAAAACTATTCCACAGCTTAGAAATATGCTTACTCGATGTGCTGACAATTGAAGTCCCCTGGTGAGATTGGGCTTTGAAGGCAAGTGAATGCTGCTTGAAAGCAATGCGTAATAATTATTGAAATTATTCGACTCAATATTCTCCACGATATGAATAAGATGCTGCATTAAATTTTGGAAGTGCTGTCGATTACACGCCAAGAAGGGGCGAATCAACTCAATGCTCTTGTTCTGAAACAGTTCGACGAACGAAGGATTCGGCCGGCTATTCATCAAAAAAACCAAAGCGAATGGACGCTGGAAAGCCCTCGCCGATAAGTCCAAAATGGTAGAGTAAAGCGACAGGGCGTAAATTCCCATTTGTTGATTGTACATACATGTAGTGGAGCCGTGCAAATTCTCCGAACTCATCACCCACAGCGCAACTTGATCCAAGTCCAAGTGAGGGCCAATTTTTTTCGGGTAACAAAACATCGGTTTTGGCCCTACAATCTAAAGCATTCGTATCATAATTAGGCAAAAAGGGAGGCAATTTTTTTCGCAATTGTTGTAAATTTCAAATGCTCATAACAGCTCCACCCCGGCGAACAAAATTGAGTTTTTGAAACTCTCGGCTAGCTTTTTTTGAGGTAGCAACGTCGTTAAGGGAAGCAAAAATTTTTTTTGAAAATTGTTTTTCACTGCAAAAATAGAAATTTTGGGGATTCCCCTCATGAATTTTTTAGCTGAATTCTCTCTGCTCTTAGATTTCGAAAAAATCTTCAAAGTTTTTCAATTCGCATCACGTCTAAGAATTAAAAAAACCTTTTTGAAACATCTAAAAAGGGGTAACCTCAACGTCCTCAAACTCAGTTCATTGAGAATAAAACAAACCTGACAAAACTCGACGAAAAGAAGAGCCGGCTCCTCGCAGCAGCTGACCCGGTGCCACGGGTCCGCCTGCTCTCTTCCATACAAAACAAACTCATCAAGCATCTGTGAAAGAGTATGTTAATTTAAAGTAAACATTATTACACCAATTTAAGAATTTAAGAACGGGAACTACCAAGCAAAAATCAATCACATTCAAAAATTTAAATAATTTATACTCCGGCCTTGTTAAAAAAAGAAAAAAAAACATCTGACCATTTGAGCAAGGAATTTCTACTTACAAAGCTCATACTGAACATGTCGAAAATGGAATAATATAACAACTTTAAGTGAACTGGAAAGAATAAAGAAAAGTAAAGAAAGTAAGTTACAAAACAAAAACGGTATGTTTTGGAATAAAATCACTGCAAAAACAAATGTAGAAAAATTGAATCTAAAACTTCGTAAGAACATCACATCGGACAATTGCATAGTTTGAACTTAACTTACAAAAAAAATACTAGCCAAAAATAAATTAACTTAAATAATATTATTTTAAAAAGGATTTTCTTAAAAGTTAAACATAATCAAAAATTTTGGTACAATATTTTCAAAATAATTTCCAAAATGTTTTCTATTTTTACAAACGGTGAGAATAGATATAAATGTTAGTTAATTAAAAATACATATTTTTAATCTTACAATCAGCTCAAAATTAGTAAAAAGAACTAGCATGACGTTGAATTTGCATTAATAAAAAGAGACAATTTCTTTGATTCGTTAAGAATAAATTCAATAATCTGACCGTAGATGACCATTTTATAGGCAAGATTCTGATTGGGCTCCGCCGCTTGTGTGGAGAGATTTTCGTCCTTTTTGTCCGTCGATTTTCGCCTCGTATTTCGGCCTTTAGTGTCGTTGGAATTTTTTCGCGCAGCATTGGCGGCCACTCGATCCTCGGTGCCGAACAGCGTGGGGCCGAACATAATAGCCAAGTTGTGCACTTGCATTCGGTTCTTGCCCGAATGTGTGGCGACTCTGTAAATTGAAAATTAGTTAAACGCAGACCGTGTAAAATTACTTATAAAAATACTTTACTAGCTGAAATTAAAAAAAAACTAATCGCAAAAATTTAAAAAATTAATTTAAAAAAAATTAAGAATAAACCTCTCAAGATGGAATACAAGAACTTTTAATGTTTCTCTATTGACTTCTGGAAGTTTGAGAAGAAGTTCATCGATAGCCTTGAATCGCTGGCGTATATTCGGTTCACCTAAAATTAATTTTAATTTAGTTATTTTAAAATTACCCTCAAAAATTGTTGTTAAATTTTTCCACAACAAAAAATAAATAAAAACTTACGAATAGCGGACATAAAGTCGCGATTCATTCCCATCGGAAATATGGGCTCTGTTAACTCCCGAAAGAACAACTTCAACGAACCAGTCAAAACATGTACGTCTTCTTCGGTTTGAAGAGCCTCGTACTTATCTGAATAATTGTACATAACAAATAGAATATAATATTTAAGAAATAGTGTCGTCAAAAATGCAAATTCAAATAAAAAAATTACCCTGATCAATGTGACATCGAATTTTTTGAACGGACGAAAGATTTCCGTTCACACGATACAACCCGTCCATATCCAAACCCCGCTCCTCGATTAAGCGTGTAACTTCCGCAATAAATCTGGGCACAACACTGCGTTCGTGAGTGCAAATCGCTGTGAGAGTGCTTCCAAAAACGGGTTCGGCTAAAATTCAAATAAATTTCATAAACAAAAAATTTTAACGCAAAAGCAGTAAAAAATTATATGAAAAGTCATTAACATTATTCCTAAATCAATAGTAAAGTCATTCCTAAATTAATAGTAAAGTAGAGTTACAATTTAACATTATTTTTCAAAAATTACGCTTATAAATTCCGCGTTCTCTAAGCGATTCCATTGATGGGCGAGAGCGAAAGAAGCGCAGCAAGCGCTCTATAATCGACTCTCTCGTAAGACTGTTATGATGCTCGCCCTGTTTAGAAGAGCCGTCCGAGTTGATCAGAGCATCAACGCTCTCTAAAGAGGAACAAGCTAATATTCTTTATATTAAACATAACGATACTCAATATTATAAAATTTTCAAATAAATACCTTTGGAACCAGATTTTCGTAGTTTTGACTTGAAAGATTTTGCACCAAAAGATCCACCCTTCGAAGTTTGCGAAAGAAGGGTTTTATTCCGTGTGGAACCACGCTGAAGACTTCCACCGTAATCCATTATCGTTGGCAATGGATACGTTTGAACGAAAGACGGCTGCAAATTTTCATGTAAACATGCAAAATAAAATTATTTTTTGAGCCATACCAAAGAAGAAATTGTCTGTCGCAATGCGTGAAACCATCCATTAATTTCCGATTCATTACCAGAACACGAAAATAAATACTCGGTTTTATTGATGAGAAGAAGCTAAAAAATTATTGTTAAAAATGTGGAAGTAAATTAAAAATTTAAAAATTACCGAAATCACGTGTTTTCGACGTTTATCCTTTTGCTTTTCTGTATCCAAATACGAAAGTGCCGCGCCTCTGAGATCGCAAACATCAGTGGGAGCGGGATAGTGTTTTCCAGTTTTCTAAAAATTCAAGTAATCATAAAAAGTATAATAATAAAGCAAAATTCAGTTTTGAATAAAGCAAAATTCAGTTGGTCAGTTTTGAAGAAGAATTTTTTAATCAACAATTTAATTTTAAAAAACTTTAATTAAAAAAAGACGAAACAAAAGCGTACCTCAGCGCTCTTCTGGTCCTTGTAAAAAAGCAAATGACTAGAGTAAAGGTAGGCGTACGAATTCGACCACTCCTTCTTCTTCAATTTGACGCCACTGTCCGCCAATCGACATTTCTCCAATGTTCCCTGACGAATGGCAGCTGTGCAGAAGCGATTTTGTGAGAAAGCATTCAACACACTCTGCTCCAGGTGGCTCAAATCCATTAACTTAGTGTTGTGTTGAGCGGTGTTGTTGTTGTTATTGGCCAGCGGGTGCTCGAGTATGATCTCAATGCATTGGCCATTTCCGTTCGAGTCCGTTGACGACTCCGGGCAGTGACTGGCGTTATTGGGTTGGCCATAAAAAGTGGGCGATGAATTGCTTTGATTGTTGAAGTATGAGACGCCTTTTTTACTACCTCCGCGATGATAGAGAGCTCCGTTTACGCTTTGACTCATAATGCCCTAAAAAAATAATAACAAAATTATGAATTTTCATCCTTTTTGTAACAAAAAATGTTTTGCAATGTATGTACAACAAAAATCTAATATATTATTCTTATGGTCACATAAAACTTTGTGCAAGAATAAATTTATATGATGCTTTGTAAATTGTTTGAAATTAAAAATTTCCTTATAAACAGCACAGAAAAATTCAAATTTCAAAATAAATTCAGTATTAAAATTCTTTGAAATTGCACTAAAAATACAAAGCGAAATAACCTTTTGGTCGCACTCTTTCTCAGACGCTTTGAGCATCGCCGAGTGGAAGGAGACCATTCCGTCGGGTATCGGCTGTTCGTTCGAATCCGACGAACAACACGCCAGGTCGTACTCGTTTCGCAATGGAATCTCTGCGAACATTTCCGTGGATGCGGACGTCGACGGGTCGCAATGATTTTGCTGTGGTTGGGGTTGTTGTCTACCTTGCTGTTGTTCGTGTTGGTTTTGCAGATATTGTGAAATTAGCAGAAAATTCTTTGGATTTCTAGGTGGTTTCCACTGACAAACGTTCTTCTCCGGATGAAAATAATACGACCTAAACATTGTCAAATGATTGATTTATTCATTGGCTACCCTTTTTATTTATATAAATTGTTTTGAAAATAAAATTTGTTACGTTCTAACAGACAGAAAATTAAAAGAAAATATTTTCGCTTACTCACTCACTCGAGAGTTAAAATAAATATTCAATTAAATAATAAATATTTATCACAAAAAATTCACCTTCCGCCGAACGTTTTGTACTCTTGCCAACCAGTCGGCATCGTACGAATTGGCTCCATTCCCGGACTTGGCATCGGTGGAACAGGTCTGAATTTTTTTTAGTAGAAAGTATTTCGCCGTCATTTCGAGCACAATAATGTAAACAAATTCACTCATAAACATAAAAAATTTCAGCTTTCGCTAACCTTCGATCAATATCCTCCAGTTCGTCATGCCTGACGATTTCGGACAAATTTGCGTATACGTGCTCATCGTCGTTAGTGCACGTAGATGAATGGGCTAAAGCTAGTCCTTGCGCATCCGGTTCGATATCTTTCTCGTGCTCTTCGAACGCGTCATTAATTTTTCCCAAGTTTTGAAATTTGGAAGCGGAACCCGAGGATATTGACATGTTTATGTCGTCCAACTAAAACTATTAGGCTTTTAGCCAGTGATGACTAATGCATTTTTTCGGAAAACATAAATTTGCATTTTATGTGAAGCAATCCAATTCAGTGATGAAAGATTTCTAGTGGCTGCTAGCAACAGTTGGCTTTTTAATTTTAAAATCAGTTGACTTTATAACTTTAAAATTGAAAAGTACCTTGTCGTTGTTGCTATTTACATTTGCATAGTTCTGCAAACGATCAAACCGCAATTCATCCAAATGGCTGACGACGGCCGAAACTCGCCCTGGAATCGCGCCAGACGACGTCATCGAATTTGTCGCCATGACACTCATGATACCTCTTTTTCCTATCTTTGGCAATAAATTAACTATGTGCTAAATTTTCATTAGTCTAAAAATAGAAAATGTTTTTTTCGGTTAAAAATGTGTTTTCTTAAATTATGCGTATTTCAAAAATAATTATTCGACAAAATCATTCAATCGATAATTTTCTCGATTATCTTTTTCGTAAAAATGTTTTGTTTTTCTCCCATATCACTGTATTAATTAATATTTGTGGCACTATTATTGCATGACACAATTTTAAGTCTTGATCTTTTATTATATAAAAAAAAAACACATATTGCCAGAAAAAAGAAAATCACGATGGGACAAAAACCAATCAAACAATTTTTCAACCTTGTTTAATGCCATATAATTTATTCGCCCGACAAAATTTTTCATAAACAGGAAGACTTCAAATTGCGTAAAAAATAAATTATGCAAAAAAATGTAAACCCGAACTTTCTACAATTTAAAAAATAAAAATATCGCATTCCAATTTCATAATTTTTATGCAATAAAAAAAAGAAAGATTTAATCACAAAATTGCTGCAAAATTAAAGAACCCAGAATTCATATTTCAAAATGAAATGTTCATAATCAAAATTATTACAATAAAAATTTTCATTTATTACATGAAAAATTCTTTACATTCACTTTAACGTAGTCTTCGAGATAAATCAATAATAAATAACACATAACCTCCAACCAATTTTTTTAAATAAAATCTCCAAATATACACATTTTTGCAATTGCGTAACCAAAAATTTTACAGTAGATTTACACCAATTTTCGATAAAATAAACTCTCTAAAAATACATACCACAACAGTATACTCACTCATCAATGCATATAATAAATGAAGAGAAAAATCAGACAAGTCGAAATCACCGCCGCCAAGATTATAGTGTCTTTGCGCTTTTTCATTCGAATTTTCTGCATTACGCTGTTAATGGCCGGATATTTTCCTGAAACAATACAATCAATTTGGAATAAAAACACTAAAAAATAAATTTTTTAAAGAAAATAAACATTTTTGCAAATTCTGTAGCAAAAATACGTAGTATAATGTTTAAACATAACATAGTATCCAGAGTGGATTTTGGCAGGGGGCAGACCCCATCAAAAATTGTTTTTGATTTTTAATTAAATCAAATGACAAAAATTGAATTTTTAGATCTTGCCCCCCCCCCGCAAAATTTAATAAAAAATTATACAAATTCAACTTACGTGTCAAATAATTTATCCTTTTGCCGAGATCCGAGAGGTTGCTTCTCTGGCTGTGGATGTTTTCCTTTACGGACATGGCAATACTAAAAGTATACGTTTCAAGAAAATTACTCCAGCTGACTGTGCAAATATACGGATGGTCCAAAAATGAGATAAGCCCAAAATAAAAATGATATGGGCAAAAAATAGATTTTTTTGTTGTAAATTTTGATAATTTTTTTTAATCTAAAAATTTTATATTTTTTTCTAATGGTAACAATTTTTTTCTAATTGTTTAAAATAACTTTTTTTCTCGGCATACCAAAAATTTCATATGATTTGCTGAATTTTTGAAAGTTTTTTATTTGTAAGCAACCCCCCATTTATTGTTAGTGGGTAAATTGGAAATAAAGTTACAGTTAGCCCATTTTTGGCCCTATATAACTCCATCCATCCGAAATCTATTCATTTTGAGTAATTAGGCTAAAAAAAGTTATTTGGAATTGGATATGAACCAAACAAAGTTCTGTATACATACATAATTTAATAAAAATTTCGGACTTGTACATTTTCGCCGCCTATTAAAAACTCAAATAAAAAATAAATTTAAGAAATATTTTCGTATATTATATATAAAAAACCTTATTTGATTGTCAAGTAGTTTATCGCAAGAACTAATTGAGTCATTTTCGCGCAAAAGATAGTCAGACGACTTTGTGCGATTGTTGATGGCCACCGGCTCGTGTGCATCCTGCTTTGAGCCACCGCTTAACAGTTCCTCGCTGAAAATATCACCGTAATAGTGGCGTATCTAGCGTTACGGAATGAAAAGTAACCAAAAATGTCACATATGACATTAAATTTAAATGAATGGGGGGGGGAAGAACAAGACCCACAAATTTCAATTTTTCCTTGCAACTTATTATGTTTTTAGTCTAAAAAATTTTAAATAATGAAAGTTTATATTAAAAAATTGTTCTTAAAATAACGGACGTAACTGCGGATAACCTTCCGCAAAATTTTTTAAACAAAACGTATGTATTTTGTTTTAACCAGAAACTCTTTTATACAGTTACGTCCGTTATTTTAAAAACCTTTTTTACAAACTTTCATTATTCAAAAATTCTTTAATATTAAAAAAATCCAAATTTTTGCAGGAATTTATCCGCCAGTGGCTACCTAAGATTTCGGAATGAAAAAGGCAAAATTCAATTTTTTTAAATCCAAAAATTTTCTCAATAGTATATCCATCCCCCCCTAAACAAGCTATCAACCGACTTAAAAAATCCCAAAGAAATTTTAAACATAGAGCAAAGTCCCCTAAATAACAGTGGCGTACCCAAAAAAGGGCAAATGTGCGACAAACATTTATGTTGAAAAAAAGTTTTTACAGCTATATCATAATTCGGCAAGAGGGGGGGGGGGGTCCAAAATTTTTTTGCGCGATGGTCTAAATTTTCAAACGGCTCACAGACGTCGGGGGACAAAACT
>SAUE01000040.1:43630-79091 GCA_009724625.1 Deladenus siricidicola
TCCAAAATTTTTTTGCGCGATGGTCTAAATTTTCAAACGGCTCACAGACGTCGGGGGACAAAACTGAGTATGTTTTTGGAACGCTCTCAACGAGCTCTTTCTTTGGGGTATAATATATAAAAATTTCAAAAAAAATTTTTTATTGAAAAAGTCGAACAAAAAAATTTCGCGCGCAAGCGCGAATTTTTTTGGAAAAAGGAAAGAAATTTAACGCATTTCCGAGTAGATAAAAATTATGCGCTACATTTTTTTAAAATTACATATAGAACAAACAATCGCGCGAAGCGCGAAATTTTTTTTTGCCTTTTTACGAGCCTCTCAAAAAATTCAATGAAAAAAAACCATCTCGCAAAATGCGCAATGGTTTTTTTGATAAGAAAAACCATCGCGCGATGAAAAATTACTCATTTTTCCTTTAATTTGCTCGATTTTTTCCTTTCTTTTTTCACCCGTCAAAAAATTTTTTTTACCTTGGTCCCCCCTTTGGTCATTTTTTGGCCTTCGGCCATTTTGCGCGATGGTTTCTAATTTTTGACCCCGTGAGGCGCGATGGGGAGCGGGTCCGACCCCCCCTGCCTGACTATGAGCTATCCTCCCTAAAAAATAAATTGTATTTTTCGTATATAAACAGTACTAAAAAATTGTGTGTATTGTACGAAAAAGCCAAAGTTTTCAGCTACTCTTTGTTTTAATGCCATACCGTTCTATTTGATGTTTTATGCTGGTGGAAGTCCTACTGAACTCCGTACAATAATCTCGAAGAATTTCTCGATGGCGGCGAACCGTGTGGTGAAGCGTCGGCGTGTCGCTTTGCGATTTATTGTTTTCGATGAAATCTTTCATCTAAAAAATTTAAATATTAAACAATTTCCTCAGAATCCTCAGAAGGATATCCGTTCTAATTAGAAAAACCCGCTCAAAAAGTTCAATATTTAAAAAATATTTGACAATTTCGAAATTTCGTAAGCAAAACGTGTAAATACATACATTTAATAATACTTATTTAGCTGGTACCCCCCTCACCTCAAATTTTTATGGTTATTTTTCCCAAATTTTGCACTAAAAATAGTAACTAATTTGAAGCGCTGAATACAAATCTGATAAAAAAAATTCGAAGAACAGTCAAGCGGCAAGCAAAATTTTTTTTGCATTTCCATTTGAAAAATTGACCAAAAATGCCATGGTTTGGGAAGAGAAGTACCAACTAATTAAGTACCCACATCACCATATTTTATTTAAAAAAAAAATTTCCAAATAGGAACGGAAAATTTTTGACCCAACGCAACGGAAAATCAAACAATTTTGCCACCTCTGACTCATAATAAAAGTTAGCGTTCAACGTACGTCATTATTCGATTTTGTAAGCTTCGAAATAAGATCCTCTATGTCATCAGACAAGGCATCAAACACGACGCGCTTGCTGGCAGCGTTTGATTCTTCACCATTGTAATTTATTGTTCCTAAAAAACGTAAATATTTAAACGCAAATTGAACATAAATACCAATTCACGTGTAAACGCAAATAATTACCATTTGCAGAGAAATTGATTTTGTTCAGTGAAATTAGCTTAGACTCAATTTCGCTCTCCAAAAGGCGAGCAACCCGTCGTAACTCGTCCCATGTCGAAGTCATTGCACTAAAAAAGCTCAAAAACACGTAAATAAAAATAATAAAAATATATATGCCTGGCATAAACGTAGCAAAAATAATTCGGGAGGGGATTCGGGGGAAAGAGAAAATATTACCAAAAATGTTCTTTTTTACATTAGGACTTAAGCCACGACTTAAACCACGTATGCCTAAGTTCCTAAATAAAATGAATCCAAATATTAAAAAAAAAGTTTTAACAAAATTGCCCTCGACTCTCGTTCATTTTGCCCATAATTGTTTCAAGGCCCTAAAGCCAGGAAAGGGAAAACAGATACGATTCCCGAAAATATAATTTCCAACAAAAAACACGATTTCCAACAAAATTATTTGCTCTTCTTGCGCTGAATCCTTATTCATTTGGCTCATAATTGTTTATAAAATTATGCTAATTCCAGAAAATGGGAATACACGTAATTTCCATGCTTCAGTTTTCCTCACACAAGCCCATTTTCCATCATGAAACTATAGGAAATCCCCTCCAACGGAATGAAATGTGGATTTGAAATTTTCAACAAAAAACTGAACACTACGCAAAAAACGATATGTGGCAATGGCGTAAATTTAAAAACCTTTTTTATCCACTAAATCGTTAACCGATTTTCCTTCTCTGAACTTAGTTTTAGCTAGCTAACACAGTTCACCTGCCATCTCGACAGTCATGGGCAATACGCCGTGTTGTTTTCGACGCCATAATGATCACGAGAAGAAGAAGAATGTACAGAGTTTTCCGGTGTTGGTAAGTTTTGGGGGATGAGGACTTTGAATTATTCATTTATAAATTGTGTTATTTTTTCCAGCCGACAAGCATGCCCAATGGCCGTGAAGCGTCGGTGAATTTCCTACCACATATCAGCGAACGCGAAATAGCGGACAGTAAGTTGCGGAAAATTACAAAACATAGTACTTATGCTGATGGTCCCTCTCCAAACCATAGATTTTTTTGTCGATTTTTTTAAAATATTGCCTAAGAAAATTATTCAATTTTTGATTAACAAGCAAAAACTTGGCTAAATTGAAGAATCTGATCATTAAATCTCCGATAGTTCCAAAAATTTTACATTTTTGTTAGGCAGCATTTTTTATGAGACTATCGCAGTTTATTATTCGTGTGATTTTTTGATATTTTTATAATAAAATTTCCTTTAATTCACACAAATGTTGGCAATTTCAGCCCATAAATGATAGTTAATTGATTACAAAAAAACTTTAACATTTTTTGTCTATACATAGTTTGAATTTTTTTATACATATTTTCATTTTTTTTATCAATAAATGGAAATATGAAAAAATTCAGATGCCGAGGAAGATCCGTCCACACATCCCTCCGTTCAGCCAACTTTCGTGGAGCGCAGCAAAAGCGAAATGAGACGTTAGTATCTTTTGAATTGTTTTAATACATTTTTTAATTACGGATTTGTAACTTATATTTTTAGTGAAAGACAATAGACGCTCATTCTACGTGCTTGACAATATAACCGCTCCGTGCACGCTGAAGAAATCGAACAGCTGTTCCACGATATACCTCGACGATTCGACAATCTCTCAGCCACATCTAAAAAACACTATTATTTGCATATCGCTGGCGATTTACTACCACATTAAAAATAGGAAAAATCGCTCACACGAGCGGTTGATGGAGATTTTCGAGGAGCGTCTACATCCAATTTCGGTAATTTATTTTAAAAATTTATTACCAGAAAATGTACTTCCAATAAAAAAAACTAGCTAAAAAATTAGGTAATTTGAAAATTCTGGGCGAACAATTAGTCATAAAAAGATTAAAAAATTTCCGAATTTGAAAAAAATTTAGTTGGAGCCCGTCTCCTTCGAGAATTTGTCGCGTGACCCGGAGCACAAGCAAATCTACCGCTTCATACGCACACTATTCAACGCCGCGCAACTCACCGCCGAATGCGCGATCATCACGCTCGTCTACGTGGAACGATTACTCAACTACGCGGAGATTGACTTGTGCCCGTCGAATTGGCGGCGAATTGTGCTGGGCGCGATTATGCTGGCGTCGAAGGTGTGGGACGACCAGGCGGTGTGGAACGTGGACTATTGCCAGATATTGCCGAGCACGAACGTCGACGATATGTACTATATTATCCATATTTGCTTCTTAGAATTATTGAACTCTGGCTTTTTAGTGTTGAATTTTTCGATTATTTTTAAACTTTCTTTCAGGAACGAACTGGAGCGACAATTTCTGGAGTGCTTAGAATTCAATATTAACGTACCAAGCTCCGTCTACGCCAAATATTATTATGACTTGCGAGCGTTGGCCATGGCGAACGACCTTCAACTACCTCTGCATCCCCTCTACAAGGAACGAGCCACAAGACTGGAGGTAATATTAGTCATATAATTATAATATTCTTTACATTTAAAAAAATATTTTTAGGCATTGAGCAAAAACCTCGAGGAGAAAGTCGTAAACACAAAATGCACCCTAATAAAAAGTATTTCCGCCGAATGTCTCAAGGAGCACGGCACACCGGTAATTATTCCATAACGACAGCTTTTCATTTTAAATATTTTTTTTCATTTTTTCCTCATTGATTTTTGATGGTGGATTGCTTTTTTTGTTGTTGTCATATTTACGAATCGAACAATACGTATTTTTTAATACATCCCAAAAAAATTCTCGGAAAGCCACTTTGCTTACGAATAGTGCCTTTCAAAGTATTTTTAATGTTCTACGCTTCCTAGTCTTTCTTTTTCGTATTGTTTTACCAAAAATCAAAAAAAATATGTCGTGCAATTGTGGCTATTTGTCGTCGGAGGAGAACGTAGAATCTCTAATGTAAGGTGGCGTTAATCAAATTGCTTTTTTAGTGCTTTGTTTTTACTTCTGTACGGCATATTTCTATTTTTTTTTATCAATTTTCTAAGAACAAATTTTCTCACCCAAACTAAGCAAAATATACTTATTTTCAATTGACGTAAAAAAATCTCACCTTGGAAGTCCCAGCAAATCGTATTTTTACATTTGATAATTTTTTTAATTTAATATTTTTTCTAGATGCCATATTGAATAATTTTTCTTGCTATTTCTATTTGATGATGTTATAATTTATTGTAGGGGAGCATTACGGGGCCGTTTTGTTATTCGAATTTTTTTTGCATTTGTCTGTACAGTTAACAATGTTCCCGCGTTCATCTTTTCGCCTCAAGCAGTATTAAAGCAATTCTTAATAAGTTTTTTATAGGCAAATAACATTAAAATTATTTAATGAAAAAATAAAGTATAAAAAACTAAGTATCAAAGTTGTCATTTTTGACAAAAAATATAGACGGCGTATAAAAAAATGTCGACAAAAAATATACAGGATAATTCACATCAAAATGAAAATTAATAAATAAAGATCAAAATTTCTGAATAAAATCTAAATGATTATTTTTGTAGGACACAAAAAGCACATTTCAAAGATATGTGTGCACTCATTTCAAAGATATATGTATGTGCTGTCATTTAAAAGATATGTGTGTACTCTATGAAGGATAGATATGTTCGGAGACCATTTGACCAGAGTTAAAAGGAAAAAGATTTCGAGACGCCGACGAGTACCGCTCCGATAATCGTGATGGCGACGGCTATAGCCAATAGCCGCAGGTTTCGGGCTCCCTCGATTTCTTTGAAGTAAAAAACACTCCAAAGTGATCCGCACACTCCGGGAATCATCGCATTAATGGGGAAAGTAATCGATTGGGAAAGGAGATCATTGGCCACAAACCTGAAATATTTTTCAATGTTTAAGTTTAAAATAAAAAATTCAAGCAACAGTCCAAAATTACCAAGCTATCTGCGCCACAGCCCACAAAAGTCCAGCGAATAAAGAAGGCAATATGATTCTACCATTGACGAATGGTCGGTTCTGAGTATATGCAAGGTAGATGATCAATATCGCCGTTGAAGTGAGAAATATTCCTGAGAAGTGTGAAAATGTGTATTTAATGGCTTCTTCTGGCGGATTATAAAAGTCATTTGGGTGGTCTTGTATGTAAATAACTGGTACGAAGTTTAATCCATAACAGAAGCCAGCAAATATTGATGTAACAACAGCTCTAAAATTGATTGACTTGATTTTTTTAAATCATTAAAATGTAAAAATTCAATATTGTTCCAGATCTTTAAATTTCGTGAATTGGTGATAGTGCTTTTGGTACATAATGGGTAGACGTCGTCTGTTTTTTGAGTTATAGTGGGTAGACGTCGCCAGGGGGTGGGCGAGGAATTGCTCCCACAGAATATTTTGGAAATTATTGCAATTTTTGCTTGAATTATTGCTCCCCTGCTAAATTTCTGACGACGCCACTGGATGGAATTTCAAAATTCATAGAAGCTTCGGTATAAGTCGCTCAGTTCAGAAGAAATTCATTAATTTTTCAAGATAACTTCAGAAAATGCCTACATTACACGTGGTCTGAGGGACGCGGAACTGTCGTTATCAGTTAATTCGTTAACGACGGGTAGAACATCGTCTCCTTCACTATTGGCTCTCGCCACATCCGTGGACACTTGTTCCGTGACGCTTGGGACCAAACTAGATCGCTCATTGTTTTCAACACTTAGATCGGCTTGAATTGGTTTAACGCTTGGCTTGACCAATGCAAATAACACGCCACTGAAAATATAAAATTATCAAACAAACAAAAACTTTTCTAAACCTTAAAAAATATTATCTAAAAAGAAAATAACATACCCGACCATCACGAGTAGCAATCCCAAGTAGTTGAGAGGTGGACTTGCTGGTATACTAAAAGCAAAAATAGACTTAATCTCGGGATATCAAATAAAACTCACTCAGCATGAATTCCAAAAAGTCCGAATCGTCCAGCCGCCCAACCAGCGGCACAATTCGTAGCACCCCATATCAATATTCCCATGCCGAGGCCTATGGTTTTAATGATCGGAAGTGCGGTGACATTTCCTATAAAAAATTATGAACACATTTTTGTTCCAAGAATTCTCAAAAATCTCCTACCAAGTGCCCACAGTACGCCGCCGAGCATCGCCAGTGGTTGGAATTGTGGAAATTCCTGTATGACATTCACTACCATTCCCACAAGAAATATTCCAGAACACACGACCCATTGAACAAATATTCCTCAAATTGCAAGAGTAATGCTTCAGATAATATACATCAAGTACAGTACTCAATACCCTATTAGTTACTGTATTCCACGTTCTTGCAGAACAAAATGAAATAAACATTAACGTATTGTATACCAAAAAGGCTTTGACGTTTAGAAAAAATGAATGTTTTTTCCTCTAAAATTAAATAATTACTGAATAACACATACCATCCCCGCTATCGTACTTCCGCACAGCGACGTACATAGACCCAAAGCATACAGAAGAAAGTGCGCATGCACCCAACCCAATCAAAACATCGCCCATTTTCGGTTAGAGAAAATTGATTGTATTTCAAAAAAAGAGCTCCGTCGCTATCAAGGTTTTTAGTGAATCGCTATCAAAGCTTTTATTCGATGTGATGTTAGCTGTCATTAACGTAGTCAACAATTTCACAAAAAATATCGACCAAAACTGAAATGCGGCGAATAAAAAATCCACCAAAATTGCAGTAAAAAATGACATTTTACAAAAATAATTTTTAACAAAAAATACAAATATCCAATTAATGAAAGTAATTAACGATCGTAAATCGTAAAAAATATATATGCCAATACGAAACCG
The DNA here is from genome assembly GCA_009724625.1 of Deladenus siricidicola. Lineage (NCBI taxonomy): Eukaryota > Metazoa > Nematoda > Chromadorea > Rhabditida > Sphaerulariidae > Deladenus > Deladenus siricidicola. Next base: position 50,983 of record SAUE01000040.1, read on the forward strand.
TATTTGTAAAAATAAAATGAAATAAATATTTTGAAATTTATCATAATTCGTCTTTTACAGTAACACAAAGCAGCGTACTGTAATACGCCGCAACATACAACAAAATGGAATTTCACTTTTGACAAAAAAATTAGGCAAGTATCATTTATGCGGAAATTCAGCGTTTGTTTATTTTGTAATTTTTGTAAAAAATTTTCCTTACTTTAACAATGATCGAATGTTTGTACTTTTTCACGTCTTCAACTTTTAGAAATTCTAATTTTGTTTCAAAAACATCGATTAACGTGAGAATAATTCATCGTTTATATTTTTAAATTTTCACCTTTAAAAAGGTTAAAAACAAATCCAATTAATAAACAAATTTAGTGATGTATTCTTGTAATGAAAATTGCATATTTCCCGTTGCATATTTTCCCGTCTACAAATGCATTAAATTTTCTTTTAATTTACAAGTTGGTGCATAAAAGTTATCTGCTCAATTATTATAATATTATCAACTGAATGCTCAAAACTCATGAAATTTCAGGCCTTGCAAAAATAGAAAATATATATTAATTGGTCAATTAAGCGTACATATAAAAGTTTATATTTTTGTGGATTCAAAATTATTCATCAGCAAAAATTAAATCATTTTCATGAACATAATTTGTAATCCATAAATTTTGTCCATTCATTTTAGTACATAGTTATAGTTTAGTCTCACCGAGCAGACAAGTTAAATTATTCAAATCTAAAACACTCCAAAAATTATTGAATGTTCATTAACTAAAAAAATTTCAAATCAACCAACAGCGGCCAAAAAGCGGCCGATAACAAACATACAATGGAAAAGAATAGAAGAGAAAAAACTGTACGTAAGGTTACATAATTTAGAGATTTTTCACTGTTCAACAACCTTCTCGGAAATATTGCATTTTCTTCCGATTATTTTTTTCTGTATTCAAGAGCTGTTAACAAACAATCAATAACTATTTGCAAAGCTTTGAAAGAAAAAGGTTCAAAAATTTTCTATATAAAAATTTCTAAAATTTATTAAAAATAGAAAAAAAATGCTTTGTTCTTTGGATTTGACAAATTCCAAAATTTTTGGGAAATATTTCAAAAATAATTTCGCCAAAACTTTTCCTAACGATATGTTTGGAAACAACAAGCCAAACTCTTCCAAAAGACATATATGTACTCTAATCTATCAAACAAAAACAGGCCTAAAACACATCTCCAGCAAACGTCAATTTTACTTCGTCGTCCTCGAGACCGATATCCTTGAGCAGCTCAAAACGCACGAAATACGGCGTGACGGCGCCTCTTTCATCGCCCACCGCCGAGATGAAACGATCTCCGTCCTTCCCCATCAAACTCCTCAATATCCTGAAAAAAAAGATTGAAGCCCACTCAATTAATAAAGGGCAAACAATTGCCGCCGCCAAAATAAACAATTTTAGCTAAATCATTTTTTTGTTTGAAAATGGTGAGTAAGAAATCCAAACACAAAATAGCGACCGCCAGTGTAACAAATATTAATTTTTTAAATTCCGAAATAAAAATAATTTTTTTGGTAAAACATCAAAACAATTAAAAAACATTAAAAGCTAGCAATAATTTCTATTCATACTATTAAGCGAAAAGCATCTGCAACGTATGATCCTGTAAACTGTAACTTTTTAGATGTTTTTAAATAAAAAAGCAAAATAAAACAAAACAGTAAAAAAATATTTTTCACCAAAATCATCATACAAACTTTTTAAAACATTTTTGTTCGAATTAACCTACTACATAGAAACAAAAAATAATAATAGTACAAATACATTTTGCAAAACTATAAACAGAAAATTTCTTGCAAACATACGATAACGTTATTTGCATTTCAAAAAATCGGATAAAGATTAAAAAAAATGAAAGTGTCAATGAAAAACAACAAAAAAAGTGCAAAAAACGACACATATGTATGTATTAACTGCGAACATATAAATCTCGTCCGCTGCAAATAAATATTTCGTCCTAATTCTAATAAAAAATAGAATTGTTCACCCCACATAGCTGATATAATTTAGAAAAAAATACACAGTTCCCAACCACTGGACACAACCACAAAAACAACACAACCACCACAAGATTTCGGAATAAAAAGGAGGGAAAAATTTTACATTAAATTTTGCGAATGGGAGAGAGGGCAAGTCAAAAAATTTCAATTTTTACCTCCAATTACTTAAAAATCCGCAAAAATTTCTCAATGAGGGATATGCCCCCCCCCCCCATCCATCAATACGCCAGTGTTCCCAGCCAAAAGTGTGGAAATACATTAGCCACACTAATAATAAAAATAAAAAAGAACAAAAAATTCTTTAAAAATATGTACCTGTTCCGTTTCAGTAATTTGGTGTAGTATTCTTTTCCGCCCTCCGAATGCTCTACGGAAAGTCGAGCGGACATTTTATCCGAATTGCAATTAGTCATATGTCTAGAAACAAAAAGTAAAAATTATCTCAAACAAATTATAAGCCTATAATTCAAGAAAAATTATTTTTAATATAAGAATTAAAAAACTAACTTATACAAATAATGCCATTCATGACAAGCGTAGACAGTCACCAATACAAAACAGGTGTACAGAACGACGAACGACGTCATCGAACCTTTGGTGAACCGATTGTGCACCCAATACGTGAAAATGGAGCTGAACATGGTCCATGTTGCCCAGGTGATCGCCTTGTTAGCATAAGCATTATAACCGTCATTGCCGAATAGATCACGAGCTATCAGAAAATTCAGTGCCTACAATTACATCAAATACAAAAATAAACAAAATAGAGCCGGCGGCGATAGAAATGTATATGTAGATAACAGAATCAGAATATTAGGAAACCTAATCAAAAAAAAATTGCATCCGGAAATGGTTTTGCAAAATTTAAAATTAATTTCCAAAATCAGCTTACTACAATTCTTACCTTTTGTGAGAGTACAAAAGTGGAAATAAGTTCTCGACCCACTTTCGAATCCCAAATAATGCACAGCGGAGTCTTGCTGCGATAGTTAAAAGGTTCAAAGTATTTCTCGCAATATTCTAAAGCTTCCTGGTCGCTTCTAAAGCGCGCAAAAAATGGAAGTGCCACTTGCGCGCCAAATCTGACGCCCATAGAACCGGTGGCGATTGAGTCCAATTGCTCCGCATCGTTCTGGCAGCTGAACTTCACGTAAGCGTCCTTCTCCGCTCGACTCTCATGCTCGAGCCATTTTTTGTACTGCTAAACAAAACAAAATTAGTAATCTTTAAAAAAATTGATTCCTTTTTTAATAGCAAAAAATGTGGCAAAAACTTAAAATTCAAACATGATTAAAAAAGAACCTACCTCTTCGACAGTGTCTTTCACGTGCTTCGGCAAATCATAATCAACAGAATGAAATCGCGGAAAAGTAAACTTCAATAAAGGCCCGTTTCCGATGAGAATGGCGATGGGATAGCTGGCCACAGTCGCGCCAAAAAGAACCATTCGAAAGCGACCGCCCTCCTTGGTCAGAAACCAATCATTGGAACGTCTAGCATACCGTGAGAAACGCCTTAAAAATTGACAAAAATAAAAATAAACTTCAAAAAACAAAAAAGCTAAGTACCTGAACAGCGACGAGAAAGAGCTCATCTGAAAGTCAATTGTTACTAAAATTAAACACCAAGAAAAACAATTACATAGAAATAATAACGAAAATCATAGTCTTAGAAATAATGATAATTAAAAAAATAAAGTTTTATTTTCCTTTTCCTAAATGTAATAATAAAATTATTGAACATTTTTGAGCACACTTTATTTTTTGTCCTGTGGATTTTTCAATAACTTCTAAAGTGATCAAAAAATTCACTCTCCCGTTTCTCGCACAAAGTTCTATTTGACCATTTCGAAAATATAAAATTTATTTTAGCGTTCATTCTCAATTTAAATAAATGGGGGGGGGGTGGAGTAGGTAGCTAAAAATGTTACATAAATTCTGCGAAGGGCAAAATCTAAAAATTTGAATTACTTTAAAAAAGCTGAAAAATTTTCACAATGCGACCCCTCTCCCGAAATATGCAGTCCTTAATCCTGAAATTGGGTTTCTTTTAAAGCAAAAAAATAATCTACATAACCAATAACAACAATACAAAGACAATAACAACTTTCCACCCGCCTTAAGCGGCGTGCGGATGACGAATTTTGCCGGCTTTGATCTTCTTCGCAATTTTCTTTTGAATCTCGTTCACTTCCTTGACATAATCCTCGAGAGCCTTCAGTCGCATGGAGTAGGTGACCCCGTGCGACAAACAATCGCCGTTCTCCGCAAATTCGCGGCCAATTTTCGAGTCTGCGCCGTTTTTCTCTCGCAAAAGTTTGCCCAACTCCTGTGATGTTTTTAGATACTCCTCACAACCCTTAATGTAGAGGGGATCATCGCTAAAATATTAAATAAATATACACCTCTATAGAAAACCGCATATAACCCAAAGGAAAAAATACCAAAAAAATAACTAAAAAATTCAAAAATATTCAATTAAAAAATAAATTTTAAAAAATTTTGAGAATTGAAACTTTTCACCAATGTAAATCTTACCACGAAAACGTCATTTTATCGTATTGATATATACGACTTTTTTTGAACGACTGTACGAAAAGATAGCAAAGCGCCGAGCATATGACCACCGAAAAACTCAGCGCCAAAACCGATCCTATCACCCGACTCAGTGGCCTTAGCACCGCGCATGGAACGTTGAAAATTATGCATCCGACAACGGTTGGCACGAGGACGGTGCCAACGCTAAAATTATAAAATTAATTTTTTGAATTACCTTCAAAACAATGAAGATTTTTTTACACCCGGGAATTTGTCTAAAAACAACGTTCCATTCTGTGACTTGAACAATTTACAAACTACGTAAATCCGAGTAAACGGTATTTATTAATCCATAAGTCACTAAACTGTAATTATTTATTCGAACGGTAAAAATTTGAAATAAAATTTAAAATATATTCTTCTGAAAAAATAATTGAACTAATCAGTGGCGTCGCTAAGAAAGTGGGGCGAAATTCGTCGTCCAGAGACTTTTTTTAAATTCTGAGTTTTTTCATCGTAAAAAATTAAAATTTTGGCGATTCTCCCTGTGGAAAAAATAATTGCTTAAATTCCCCATCCCCCCTTTAAAAAATTTATTTGAATCCCCCCCCCCCGAAAAATTCCAGCCACCGCAAACAGCAGCAAGCCAGGGGGTGTTTCTGAGGCCGCCACTGACTGCAATTGGTTCATATAAGTCAATTAGATCGATAAGCCAACTAACTGCACATAAACTTCATTTTCAAAAGTCACATAGAATTTTTTATTATTATAAAAGCTAACCTATCTGCTTTATTCAGCTCTCTGGTAAGTATGAATTTTATTGCCTTTTCAGAAAGGAGAACCTTCCTCAATTCATCGTCCGAAATCTTCTGAACGTCCACAAATGGCTCTCTAAATTTAAGCAAAAACTAATATTTTTTAAAACTTAAAAGTTAAAAATACATGCAAAAAAAATCATAACAAAGATGAAAAAAATTCCGTCATAAATAACAATGAAATAAAAATTGGTTACGGAAATTCACGCCACAAAAAATAATTGTAGCAAAAAGAAAATTACAAAAATAAAAATTACTGTCTGCCAATAAACGAATTCAAATTGCGAAAAGTTTGTCGAAATTTGTCGACGTTATCGCCCAACAAAATGCGTGTATTTAGTTTGAGTAGCGGTCCCACGTTGAAAGCGAAAGATCCCACCGTATCCGGCTCCAGTTCGTCGACGAGCACAATAGACATCTGAAAAATACGTGAATACTTGGAAAATTTCAATCCGTTACTACTAAATAATGGCTTTGGATTAAATTATGTAAAAAGAAAAAAAAACGTATCTTAAAAAATCAATTAAATATTTTATGACCAAAAAACCAAAAAAAGCATTAAAAAATTTTTTGGTGTCCGATAATTGAAAATAACCAAAAAATATATATACGACAATCCCCAATAAGCATACCTTTACGTTACGAATGGGTCGTGCGCGACGCTCGGATAAGCTAGCCAGTTCTTCCTCGACGCGATGAACCAATTCCTCGTTGACGTCGATCTTCACTGAACTTTGCTTCACAAAATATCTCCGATAAACGAAAGAGTCATGCAAATCTAGAACAAGTTTTCTTATTACACCTTTATAATTTCGAATTTTTTTAAATTTTCCAGACCAGTTTTCTGACCTGATGACGATCGTGTTGTGACCATTGCGGCCCGGACAATTGCGGCCGACAATTGCGGCCCGGACAAAAATTGGATATTTTTTAATAAAGGAACTGTTTGGGCCGCAATTGTCGGCTGCAATTGTCGGCCGCAACTGTCTGAGCCGCAATTGTCACAGTGCCGATGACTATATATGATATTGGTTTTGCTAGAAAATGTCGAAAAAGTTGGATTTTGAACCATCAAAGCCCAAAAATTCATAAAAACCACAGGGGGACCAAGGTCGCTTAGTTCCGATATGGGATCGATGAAGAGGATCATACTGGACAAAAAAAAGGATAAAAGCTCAATAAAACTTACTGTGATAGAAAAGCATGCCCAACGGGTACACGATGCTGGCGAAATTTTGTGCGTGAACCGTCCAATGGAAGGGAATGCTATTCATGATTGTCGATAAAATGTGTCCAAAATTGCGGGTTTCAATAAATTTCCAACTTTCTTACTTTTGTTCAGTTATTTTTCCTCCTTTGTTCTGTTTTATAAAAATAAAATTCTAAAAATATAATTGTGGCATTCAGTTTTCTTTATTTTTCTGATTAAAAATTAGTGCATTTCGCAGAATTTAGCCGAGGAATTTTACGTTTCCTAGATGTTTCAGAATGAGAATTTGGTGAAAAATGAACATGGGATTCGTAATCATTTCTATTTTTCTCTGTGCTCCTATTTTTCTCCATTTTCTCTATGTAATCCTAAGCTCTGTATGTATCCCCATATATCAGTGTTGGACGGAATTCCGAATTCCAGCCATTTTGAGCCTCGGAATTCCGAATTTTTCACTATTCCGAGCTGCAATTCAGAAGTTTTTCCAAAAATTTAAGCCATAAAATTGACTTGTGAAGATTTGGTCAGAGGGAGGCAAACTGAACTTAAGAAAGTACCCAAACATGTTTCGAAAACCAAAAATGACAAAATTCTAAATTTATTTATTCAAACACTAAATGTAATCTTTTTTTAGATTTATGTTTTTCTCACAAAAACTTTCGGCTATAGCTAGAGAGGAGAGACGACCATTATACCGACGAATCTTCACAAACCGACGACTTGACATTGCACACAAAGGTGAATTTTCAAATAAGTTTAATGAACTTAAAAAATTCAGAAAATTGAAGCGAAAAAGATTTTGACTGTCAAAAGATTGGGAAAAAACTATCCGGATATAGCTATCCAAGATGTAAAAACGTATTTGTTGCTTTTATCTAATAAAAAATTCAGAAAATTGAAGAAAAAATTGCCCGTGACTTTTTGTGGTTTTCGGAATTTTGGACGACTCATAACTCGGTGCAAGTTCCCAAAAGCTGAATTTTTGGTCTGCTTTGACAGCCATGGCCCTACTCATAAGGTGCAATTATAATTTTAAATTTCTGGAATTTTACTGTGTCCCCCCTCTAAATCATTGAATTTTGTTGGTCCAATTTTCCTCGAATTTCGTCTTGAAAACGTGGCCAAGTAGGTAAAATCTAGAATGCCGCGTTACACGCAGTGGTTTAATCTATATTTTGCAGTGTTTCCAAATTTTGGCTAAAGTTAAATTTCGACTTTCCCGCGCTTTTTTCTATCGCAGACAGCACTCATATATTTTGGGTTTTGGGCATTTTTGATTACACACATCAACATAATTTTTAATGGGCTATCCGCTGACATATCGATTGCCCACATTGATGGGATACTCGAGCAATCCAGAAAAGCGCGGGAAAGTCGAAATTTAACTTTAGCCAAAATTTGGAAACACCGATATTCTGCAGACTGCGCCATTTTCGAAATTCAAGAAAAATTTTGACCAAAAAATCTTTCGGTTTGGGGGGGGGGCTGGCAAACAACAGAAGTACTAAAAAGTGGACTCAGTTTTTAACGCTCTTTCGATTTACATTCATAAAAAAGTTGCGGAATATCGCGGGCATTGCTGTATAGTGTTACTAAAAAAAGATTCAATAAAAATTAAAGGACGCTTCCAACATTTTTCTATTTTTATCCCACATTAATGGACGCTTCCAACGAAAATCCCACATTTTTAGTGAGTGTTCGATCGATTTTGGGGCTAATTCTCTTCAGCCTTTCGTTTAGCGCGGTGAACGGCATCGCGTATTTCCAATACATTCGGCCGATTCGGCGAAAGGAGGTCGAGGAACTGCAAAAGGAACTCATCGAAGCGGACTCCGCCGGATTCGTCATCAAACAGTAATTAAATAATCGCTAGGTTAACGGCTTGGAGTGGGGGCTAAACTCAATTTTTGTAGAATTTTTGCGGGCTGTGTTAAATTCCAAAATTCGGAATTCGTGATTCCGAGCCCAAAAAACTCTAGGATCGGAAATATTTTTTCCTCTCAAAATAAAAAATTCGAATTCCGATATGAAATGACGAAAATTTGTGATTCCGAGTCCAAAAACACCCGGACTTTGGAATTCTGCACACCCAACCCCTGGTTGTGTGGGGGTGATTTTACAGAAAATTTGAAGCATTTGTAGTTTGCGTAGCCACAAAACCCACTTTTACAAGACCAACAAAATTTTAGCGAATTTGGCCGCCAACTTGTTAGTCCTGGTTTATATACTTTTCATACTTCGGCAAAGGGGGAGGGTCCAAAATTTTTTTTTGCGCGATGGTCTAAATTTTCAAACGTTCATATCTCGGCTCACAGACGTCGGGGGACAACACTGAGTATGTTTTTGGAACGCTCTCAACGAGCTCTTTCTTTGGGGTATAATATATAAAAATTTCAAAAAAATTTTTTTATTGAAAAAGTCGAACAAAAAAATTTCGCGCGCAAGCGCGAATTTTTTTGGAAAAAGGAAAGAAATTTAACGCATTTCCGAGTAGATAAAAATTATGCGCTACATTTTTTTAAAATTACGTATAGAACAAACAATCGCGCGAAGCGCGAAATTTTTTTTGCCTTTTTACGAGCCTCTCAAAAAATTCAATGAAAAAAAACCATCGCGCAAAATGCGCAATGGTTTTTTTGATAAGAAAATAACCATTGCGCAAAACTATCGCGCATTTTCGTTGCGCGATGGTTTTTTTGATAAGAAAAACCATCGCGCAATGCCATTGCGCGATGAAAAATTACGCATTTTCCTTTAATTTGCTCGATTTTTTCCTTTCTTTTTTCACCCGTCAAAAAATTTTTTTTTACCTTGGTCCCCCCTTTGGTCATTTTTTGGCCTTCGGCCATTTTGCGCGATGGTTTCTAATTTTTGACCCCGTGAGGCGCGATGGGGGGGGGGTCCGACCCCCCTTGCCTGACTATGATACTTTTATTGCGCCGGTACGGTTCTTGAAAGTTGGCGAACTGGGAAGGGGGAAGATCCAAAAACAGTGCAACAATGGATTGTTTTCATCTTCTCATACATATTGGGAAAATGACATGAACTTTTTCCAATTACTGTTAATTTGTCTCCAATCTTGTTATATCAATTTTTTGCCACGATCAACGAAAACGCCGATGGATTTCTAATCTTTTTTTATTTCCCCACATCGCTCACAAAAATTATACAAAAATTGACCAAGAAAATGCTGAATGCTGAAAAAAATCAATTTTTTCAGATAATAATGGAAGTCTTCAACACAGTCCTAAATACGGTACGAAACAGTTACTCGCTGACCTTTCTCACCGGTATCGGCGTGGGAATGGGCTTCGAGTTTTTCAAAATTAAATTTTCGATGAATGGAGTTTCCTATTATTCAGTGTTCAACAAACTGCAAGCCAAGCGGGAATTGGAGAAGTTCGAGAAGGAATTGCAAGAAAATTATTTTGCCGCTACGATGATTCTACCCCAACAACAGTCAACGACATCCGATTGAACTTCTCCGTCAATCTCCAAAAAAATTTGGCCTATAATGCAGGCTCTTTAGGTATGTGTAAAATAAATTTAAGTGATGCTTTTGCGCTTTATCCTCTGGAAACTTTTCTTGACAAAATGTTGAAAATTGAAGAATTTATTCTAAAAAAATTGGTGAAAGATAGACTGCAAAGGCACTGAATTGTTAGTTGTTTTTTGAAATGTTATTCGTTACAAATAAATTTGTTTTTGATGTATTTTTTGCATAAAAATTTATTTTATTAATTTTCATGTATTTTTCTCGAAAAAATCTTTTAAAGTGAACATCAGTAGTGGGAGTAAGAGGCAAAAATTTGAAAATTTCAAAGGCTTGCATTTAAAAATTGGACATAAAGGTTTTTGAAACGCTTTCACTAAAAACTAGCACTAAAAAATTCGAAAATTTCCAAAAAATCGTTGGAAAAATAATTTTGGAATTTTTTTCAAATTTCTATTCCATCCGGTTGTAACTTTTGGATAAAAATTTACTTAAGATTTTCATATTTTTCTCGAAAAACTTTCATTAGCACTCAGTGGCGGGCAATTTTCGACCCAAACTTTTGCCAAAAAGGCACACCGACATTTGCGGACGAAATAATTTTTAAAAATTTCCAATTTTTTAAATCAATGAAATGTTATTTCGATTCTTGTGGTTTATCGAGGCATGAAAAAAAAGGGTTATCGAAAAAGGGTTATCGAGGCATTTCGGTTGTTTTTAAGGTTTTCTGAGACGGGAACTTCGAATTTAATAATGTTTTTACTGATTTTGTTATTTTTGTGCAGTTTTTGACATTTTCACTGGGGGTGGCGATAGGGACCCTCCAACACGTGTACTATTCGGTTTGGGGTAAGAAGGATAATAGCAGCCTAACTCGCGATTTTTTTTGTTTGGCGTTTGACGACTTGTTTTTATATCAAAAAAAGAATTATTATTTTTCAAATTCATAATTATTTCGTCCGCAAATGCCGGGTCACCGCCAAAAATTTTAAAGGCTTTTTCAAATAAAATTCGAAATTTCCAAAAAATCATTGAAATCTTTCTTCAGCTACTCCCAATTTTTTTCCTAAAATTTTTGCCCTTGGCCCGCCAGTGTGTCAGCGTTTGATCAAAGTTAAGAAAATTAATTTGGCTGAAATTACTTCAGAATATAAATTAAAATGTATCTTTATTAACATATACACAAAATGTCGCGCCAATCTACACAAAATAACATATTCTTTGCGAAGAATACTGAATAGGTTTCATTTTTCCTCGCTGAGGAAAAAACTTGAATTTTTTTTCTGAAAAGTGAAAAATATGGTTCCATATTTTTGTTTACACAAAAAATAAGGTGAAAAAATTTTAATTGAAAAATTGATAGGATACGCGGGGATACAATAGAGACCGACTAGACAATAATATCAGAATAGTGGAAAAGTCGTGAAATGGAAAAAATGTGAAATTAAATGAATTTCACGAGAAGTCGAAATGGCAAAGTGAAATTATTTCATTTCAATTTGAAGAATTTCAAATTAAAAGAAAAATAATTTTAAATATTTTTTACCAATATTTTAAATATTTTTTCCAATAAAAAGTCGAAACGAAATGACTTGAATGAAAAGAAACTAACTGAAATGAAATGACAACTTCATTTCAACTTCGACTGTAAAAACAAATTCATGTTGTCGCTGTCATTTTTCATGAAATATTTCACTGAAAAATGGAAACATCGGTGGAAAAAAATGACCAATTACGGCAATTTGTGAGGAGAGAAGAAAAAAGCACATATCAAAATTAGCAAAAAATATAATACACTCTATTTAGTTTGAACTTTTGTTGCTGGCATTGTCTTCGTTTATGGTTTGTTGGTCGGCGTTTAAATTTGTCATTGGGCATTCAATTTCCCAAATAATCTAAAAAATTATAATCATTTATTTTTTTGTTGCAAATTCCCAAGATGAAATATTTTTTAATTGAAAAAAAAAAAACTCACGAGGTGTGACATGTCGCGGACACGAACTTGTTCCTTGTGCAACGACGAGGATTGCTCATCATCCCCTACAAATCGCGTAATTAAGGAATTTATACTTTAAAAAACATTAAATTCGAATTCTTTAAAAAACACGTTCGATGAACCTACCCAGTCTGAAGTCGATGTAGCCATCACCGCCTGAGATTATGAGGAGTTTTCGCGTCTCCAACGTCTGTGTCAAATTCGATAAACCATCTATAAACCTTTCAGTTAAACTCAAATAGAATTTTTCGGAAATTTAGGATTTTCGGAAGCACATTTAAAAAACCAAACCCGAAAGAACTGGCAAGAAGAACCGGACGGCGTCCTTGTGGCCGTGGAAGCTCAGCTGCGCCTGCGTCATATTGCAGTAGGGAATAACGCCGTCGCAATTTTCGCCGGATGACGACACACTTCTCGAATCCATCAGTGCGCCCAATCCATCAACCGTTCCGCCGTTGGCGGCGGAATTCGACGCATGGGCGCCATAGACGCGGATCAACCCACCGGGACCGCCTTGAGCTTTGGCAGACGCGCCAGTCGCCACCGCACCACTCGAGGAATCCGTCCCGGATTTCGATAAGACGTCAATCCGTGAGTTGTTTTCTGTAAAACAGTAATAATAATTTCGTTCATATGTTTCACATTCATTTTTAAAAACTTTACGCAACCAACACAACAGCGAATATTTTTTTTCTATATAACAAACCTTCACTTAGTGGCACCGAAAGAATAACACCGGTACCCGTGCCGATCCACAGCCGATTGTTCAACACCACTAGAGATGTTATTCGAAGGTGCAAAAAGTCCAATTTATTCGTACCTAAACAAAATTTCTTAGAATTACCAATTACGAAAGATACTGAAACATAACGGGGTAGGACGCCAATGTAGTCCAGTATATTGATTCTTTTCAGCGGCTAAAAGGGCGCACCTACACCCTTTCCCCTCAATAAGCTACTGGGAATTAATTGATAACACCGATCATACCGAGCATTTTCGTAATATAGGGTTCAATATCAACGTCTTGTAGGTGTTGGTGGGTTTGTGAATGATAGAGTCGAATCGTTGAATCGAGGCGAATTGTTAGCCAAACGCCCTTATCCACATGAACCATTTGACGGACCTGGCTGTCCTTGCGTGGATGGGCGACGAACACTCGCTAAAGAAAAAGTAATCCAAAAGTTCCTTCAACTTTTTATGAACACCGTTTTCGTTTAACTTAAACAAAATATTTTACCTCAATTTTTAGCGTTTCCGAATTAATAACAACAACGCAATTTCGATAGGCTGCCCACACACGTCCTTCGACTTTGATCAAATGGCATACCGAGCTTCGTGCGTTGCCCAGTTGAATCACGTTGTAGCCGGAGTCCGACCAGTTGCCTTCTGTAAGAAAGTTTTTAATTTCAATACAAAAAATGTGGAAATCGAACGGTCTATGTTTTATGATAAAAACCTGAATCTCGATGAAAGACAACTATTGATCCATTAGCCAACGCAGCAAAAACACGGCCATTCAAATGTCTAAAAACAAGGAATCTTGTAAAATATAAATCAATTGATTAATTTGTAAAATAAAAACGTACAAAATATGAAGCACAGAATCGGGCATTTTTATCCGCCTTAAACATTTTCGCCACTCCACAACGCCCGAATGAATGAATATGCTAAATTTAATTTGAAATTAGAAACAAATGCAGATACAAAAAAAGTAAATTAAAGAAAAGTAATTTTAAAAAGCAATTTCAAAATAAATTATAATTCAACAAAAAATATCACAAAAATAGTCGAAATTTTTATTTTTTACGCGCATACCAGGAAAAATTTAAAAACGATGTCTCGAGCAGAACGTTTGGCATTTTATTTTGAATGAAATTGACATGAATTCAAAAGAAATTCAAATTCAATTTGAAATTTTTGCGTGTCAAGTTGCTCGTTATGAGGAAAAATTTCAAATTTTCAAGTAAAATCTCAAATTGTGTTTAAAATACCACAGAAAAAAATGTCGCGTCGAGACAGTTGATTTCAGTTACGTGCGTAAAAAATAAAAATTCCGACTAGAATTGAACTTCAGAAATCAAAACTCCCCAAAAATACTTCATCAAAAACTCTTCAATTGAGATAATTTCAAATTTTATACATATAAAACTTACTAATCATTCTCAGATCCCATCCAAATCGTCGGCAAAGAGGTATTGTTCTCATTCAGCTTCTCATATTTATTCAACGTTTCTCGAATGTGCAATGGCATTGACGAGGCTGCGGCCGAATCAGAAGAAAGCTTTTGCAAAGTGTCTTCATCTAAATTAATAAATGGAATAAGCTCGTTGCAAATCAACATTTCCCATTGCAAAAACATTACCATTACAACAAATAGTTCACCCAGACAGACTTAAATTACAATAAAAAATAGTAGAAGAATGAAACATAAAAACATGGCACAAAATTGTAAAGCAAAACCATAATAAAAATTTAAAAGTAAAAATTGCAAAAAAAAAGTCAAAAGGTGAGAAAAGTAAGTACAATATCAGTGCAATACTTTTAAAAAAATCAAAGAATTTATTTAGCAGTTAAATAACTTTTTGCTAAAAGCACTAGCAAACGCCACAGTCTATAAAATACATATTGTCAAAAAATATGTATATTATGCACCTTTTTTGTGTGTATGGCGTTGGGACGACTGCGAAATGGTGGATTTCTCCTTCTCCGAAAACCAAACGCTTTTCAACGTGTTCTGCGAATCGGCAAACGAAAGCCCCGTTTGAGTTTGCATTTCTAATGGTTTTACCATTTCTGAGGTGCCAGAAACTTTCTCTAGGCTTTCCAAACCGCTAGGTTTTGGAAGCGCAGCGATGCTTCCGCTACGTTTTGGACGAGCGGTGCCTTCACACAAATCAACAAATATTTTTCCCAACATAAAAAAATCCATAAAAAATCAGGTCTTGTTAAAGATCAATAAAAACAGGAACTATAGAAGTAATTTAAAGTATTACCACCTTCCCGGCTTGATTCCTCTATTGCGTCGCTCGTCTGCGGAGTGGACGCCGCGTCTTCTGGTGCTGGTGAACTGTTGATACTAACTACAATAGAAATTGCTTTATAAAAAATATTGCATTAAATTTCTGGATATAAATTATTTGACTTGGGTTAGTAAAAATTTCTGCAATTGCAAAATAAATCTTACAATCTCTGCAGCGTTTTGGTGAGTGTTTTTCATCCGTAGAGCAATAAGTGGGTATTTGATCCTCGCAATCCGACCTCCTCAACTCTACATATTGCACACTACCGAACGCGTCCAACTCGCCGCCAATGTCAGCAGGAACATCTTTGAGATAACCGCCGTCACAAATTAACTTGGAACGAAAGTCTTCATCCTCGCGAATTTCATTTTGATGTACGCCTAAATTGAGTATTATATTTGACGTTTAAATAAATTACGGCACAAAAAATTTGATTTTTTTCCAAACACTTCTTCTTCTTCGCTGGCGTTTTGAAGGGAGGAAAAAGGGCGAGTTAAGGAGGGGGTGTATGCTCTTTTGAGAATTTTTTAAGTAAAATTTGAAATATTTGGTTGCCCCTCCCACCATTCTGAAATCCTAAATGCTCTACAAAATAAAAAAAAAGTTTAATATTTTAAAACCTGCGACCGACGCGACACACAAAAGATGAGACGCGCAAACAGCAAAACACTCCAAAATACAATTAGTGCTGTTTGCGTCCAAAATTGTGACGAAACTCCGCCTTTCGTTCGAGCTACACACCCAAATAAGACTACTCGACCCACACAGCCAAGCATCGTTCATCCGCTAAAAAATTAATTAAAGAAATAAATTATATTTCCATAAAATATTTACTGTGAATGAAAAATTCATTTTAAATTACCTTCAAATCACTCTCGCTAATGAGCGTTGGATCGCAACCGAGAAGTGTATCGCCAACGATAAATTCTCCCTCTTTCGTCCTTCCGCCGTGCAATGCCACACTGGCCGCACACCAAATCTTAAATACGTAAAATAAAATAAAATATAAATTACATATAATTTCTCATAACGAATTAAAAATCGGATATAAAAATATCGAAATATAAAAAAATCATATCGAAATCAAATTATAAAAATAAAAGGATCATAATTATTAAAAAAATTCAAAAACAGTCAAAACCTTCAAAGACGGTTGCTGATCCAGCAGCGGCCGGCAACAGACCGGCACCGGAATGGCAATATTAGTTGAGGTTGTATCGACGTTGGCGGGAATCGACCAGCCGTAGGCTTGCGTTCGAGACTCATCTTCCTTTTTCATGTGTTGACTAACCGCTTTGTATTGTTGTCTCCGCTCTGCCATTCGTTTCTCTTGTACGCTAGAATTCGAATAAGTGGAGTATATTTAGAATCACAAGTTAAAAAATTTCCAAACAAAATAAATTTAAAAAATCAAAAAATTTTGAAAAAATTATTACATGAAAATGTTTCTTTAAAAATTACAATAAAAAATATAATTAGGAATAATTGCAAAAATTTACCTATCCATATCAATGTCGAAGTTCCTGGCGATGGCTTTCCGACTGTGTGAAGGATCAACAACTTTTTTAGAAGACTTTCTCGCCTGTGAAGAATGTCGGTGGTGATGATGATGATGAGCACCTCTCTCCACACCTCCACCTCCGGCGCTCTCGCCCGAAAACAAACTCGAAAAGCTAAATAATTTCACACAATCAGCTTTTTTGTATTAATAAATAAAAAATATAAAAATAAAACAAATTTTTTAAAAGCATTGTTTAAAATACTTACAAGTCCCAGATACCCGTACGAGAAGTCGTGGAACTCTGTTGATATGTCATTCGTTTGGCTCGCTGCATTTCTGTAAACTTCATTGCCTCTTGAAGTTCAATTAGCTTCTCCTTGTACTGATTTCGCTCCATAAGTACACGGGCCATTTCCACGCGAGTAAAGCGTTTACGTTGTGCCATCGGGACATCCTCCTAAATAAAAAGAAAAATAATAACATAATAAAGTAATAATAAAAAATATGACAAAAAAGTAAAACAAAACATTGCATTAAAAAGTAATTGCAATCAAATAATCTTCAAAATCAAATAAAAATGTTTCAGAAACAATACCAAATAATAAAAAAGTCAAATTTCAAGCCAAAAATAACCTGCTCATCTGCGATTTCCTCTGTCGATTTTTTCTCCTTAAGTTCCTTGAGATCAACCTCAAGTTCGCGTATCCGCTCCGACATCTTTAGCTTCACCATTTCAAGGCTGCGAACTTCTTCCCGCAAAATTTCATGTTCACTAAATAAAAAAAACTTCCTAGTCGATTAATGTTAGAGGTTGTTCAAAAAGTTATTGCGCGTTTTTTAATTCGTCACTTCAGCTGTTTTGTTTTTAATGAAGAAACCCGCTAAGAGACGGGTCCAAAGAGAAACCATTTTAAAAGATAAATATAAATATTTATAAATTTTTTAATACTACCTTCGGTGGTTTTTCCATTAAAAACAAACCAATTAAAATAAAATTAAAATACAACATAAAATTCCAAACAACAATAAAATAAAATAAAATGTTTTTTCACATATTGAAATGTTAATTTCACTCATTCTGAGATGTTCAATTTGCGAGAAACTTGTAATGCAAACCTTGACAATTCGTCAACACGAGCGATGAGATCATTCTTAACGATGTTTAGGGCGTTTTTCGTTTCCAGCAACTCCGTATTCTCCTTTATCAGATTTTCAACCTCGCGACCCATCCCTAAATTTTGTAACTTGAAAATTAATTTTAATCCATAGAAACAATGTACAACATTTCCCAAACGTTTACAAAATTATAGTCACACCACAACAAATATATAATTAAAAAACCAAAGCCAATACAATATAAATAAATAAATAAGATATATATGTATATAAATTACAAACCATTACGTAGCTAAATGAAAATAATTATTCGCTCTTTTTTTCGTATTTTAGTTCAAATTAAATTTTACAAAAACTGAATTCGTTTCTAAATATAATATTCGAAATAAAAAATGTCTTATCATCGAACACAAAGTTATTGACAAACAAAAATCATATTACCAGAAATATATACCACACAACAAATAAAATTCGTTTAGAAACTTACCGATGAAGGTATCGTTCACTGCAAAAGAAAAAACAAATATTAAAGCTTTTTGAAAGGCTGAGCAAATCCATATCAGTGAATACAGTAAAATTTTCAATAAGAATGTTTGAAAAATAAGCATTTTCAAGCGAAAAACTGAAATATTTTTTGTTGGATGTATTTTTGACTATTTGTCACCACAAACATTCTCGAATGCAACACAAAAAATAATCAAAGCGCCCAAAATTGCTTTTCGTTTTCCACTTTTTTGTTGGCTAATAAATTACGATACCACACAAAGATAAACAAAAAACGATAGTAACAATTACCCGCTGAAGCAAATTCCGCCGGATCAACTAGCTGGCCTGTATTAAATCATACATTAAAAACCAAAATGAAATTAATGCAAAATAAAAATTTGAACCAAAAGGAAAGAAAATAAATCGAGCAAAAAATAAAAATAAACAAGAAGTACCTGTAAGATCAGCACCCAACGAAGTCGCATCACCGTCATCGCTCGGAGCGGCCCTAAAAATAACCAATAAAAAATTAATTTTCAATTTTTTGTTTAAACATTCTTAAACAACATTACTCCCGACCGAAAACAGAATACTACTTTTCCCCCTCAAATTCATGAAGATTTTAATGTTTTAAAAACAATTTTCGAAAAATAATCGTACAATCGATCGAACTTCGATTCCCGTTGTTCTCCAGATTTTTCCTCGTTTTCTTCAACATCACTTCTATCCGTTAACGGCTCTGCCGTAGTTTGCTCATCGCGCGGCGATTGAAGAATTTCGGCGGCCGTCTGCTGGCCAAACTCGTCTTGCCAATCTCCTTAAAAATTAAAATATTAAATACTATGCTCAATTCTCAACTTTGCTTTGAAAATTTGTTTATACATATACACAGCTAAAGTTTGAAATAATTTGTATTAAAACTTTAATTCAAACCAATTTCGAAGTAAAAAAACAAAATAGGGGGAGGAGAACAAGTGAAGGGGAGAGGGTGGAATTGCAAAAAAATTTTTCGTTTTTGTTGGCCTTCATAACTAAGACCCCCCCCCCTACGCTATAAACAGCGAGGAAGTAAATAACATGAAACATAGCATAAAAATATTAAAAAAACAAAAAAAAGTAAGTTGTCATCAAAAAAGAGCAAAAAATTCACATTGCCTGCCAAAAACAAAAACAAAATTCTAAAAAAATATTGTAAAGCTAAAGATTTTATGCAGACATAAAATTGCGAACTTTCACTGCTGATGTGATTGGCGAGATTGACGTTGGCGTGCGTGCTCTGCGACATTCCACTAACCGCGCTTATTAGATCGGAAATACCGCGCACATTCGTGTCTATCACGCTCATTGCCATATTGTTTCTGAAAATGAAAATTTTTAAAATACAGAAAAAAATTTTTGTATGTATTTCTAGATGAAAAGAGCGTTTCAAAAATTATTGAAAAATTTTTAATTTCGGTAATTTTTGCTTCTTGAATTAAAGGATTATATTGCTAATCATTTAAAAAATCAAAGAAATTTTCATAAATTATCAATTTTTACCGATTCTTCATATTTAACGGCAACGATTGCGCCATATCGAACATCTCGGCGCCCATCAAAAATTTCGTCCGCTCCACGTGCTCGATGTGCGTGCGCAAAAGTTCGTTGTAGCGTTCGTGGAGCTTGTCGTATTCGAGCTTCTGGTCCGCCTCGCGCTCCTCCAGCCGGGTGGCGTGGTCGCTGGAGTTTTTCGCCCTCAGCTCCAGCATGCGAACAATCGACTCCAACGATTCCACTTTTCCCTCCATTTCGCGATTCTGCTCGAGGAAGCCTTCCTCCAGCTCCAAAAATTTCTGAAAAAGTGACCAACGCGTTAGCTCCAATTAAAAAATATTATTTTCTTTTGAAGCAGTAATGTATCATAAAAACACAAACAATTTATTCAATACTAAATTATTCAATCATGTATATACGATTTTGTAACAATAATGTATTCACTTAAAATCTATTGTGTAATTTTTTTTTAATTTTACTAAAAGATTTCTTACTGTAAAAAATCTTACAAAGTACTTACAAAAACAAATTAATGTAAGTACAAACAAACAAAAACGGAAAAATATGTAGTAATAACTATACCTGATCCAGACTTCTCCGCATTTGCCGTTCGCGTTCAAATTGGTTGAGAAGTTGTTCGTTCTCCTCCTTCAGCATCTCCAAATCGACGAGATGCTCCTCCTTCTCAATGTACGACATGTCCAAGTTCTCCAGCACATTTACGACCAGCGGCATAAGATCCTGCAGATGGAAGTGATAAGTATGCCGTAGGAAAATTGCAAAAAATCAAACATTAAAAACAAAAGGGAAAATAAAAAGCCGCAAGGCAAATCCGAAAAAGCACTCGGAAAATTTTTTTCATATTTGGCATATCTCAATTAGTTTTTTTGGCCTGGTTACGCTTATAAAAAACCATAAAAAAGTTAAGTGAACAGATTATTAATCAGTGCCCAGAGCAAACTCTCAAAAAACCTTATAAACAAAGTTATTTATTTTTGTATTTTTTTCTATTTCGTTTATTTTCAATTCTTTGCCAGCATTAGTACAACATTAGTACTAAGAACTATAGTACAGAAGAGAATGCGTCTAAGTTTTTAAATGGTTCTAAAATGTCTACATGTAATTGAAAATTCCACTTGTAATTGGAAATTGTAGGCAAAATTGTTGGGATTAGGTGAATTGTTTTGAAGAAAAAAAATTGTGTCTTCGCCAAAAAAATCGATGAGAGTTGGTAAATGTTTCGAACCTTGACGCTGTCCTGACCATGTTTCTTGATCATCACCTCCAATTCTTTATAGATTGCGGACGCTAGCATTTGTACTTTTTCGGACATCACATGTGGCTCATCAGAGCCCGCAGTAAAATTCGATCCTCCATAAACCACCTACAAAGAAAAAAACACAACAACAACGTAAACCATCGTAAAAATATTCGAGAGGGAGATTTCTACGAAAAACGTGTAAAAAATATGCATAAAATGCATGTACATAATTTTTCATAAGAAAAAAAGCGAGGGATCACGGGATTCTCTCGCTAAATTGGCTGTCAGACTATTTGCGCAAGCAATCGATAAAATACATATATAACAATTATGTAAAGAGAAGAGACCAAAAGCAATCACGCTAGCGATATACATACATACGTGGAGAAGAGACGCAAAAATAATGAAAACAAATAATGACAAAAAATTACTCACCTCACTAGAACTTGTCGAACTTTGCATTAAATTGACGGGCGCTTCCATTTTTCGTTCGCTGTCCTCACCCGCCTGTACGTGTGACGGTCGGCCGCAAAGTTTAGCGGTATATTAGAATCGTGACGATAGTTTTGCCAATTAAAAACACAGGGAATTATACAAAAACCGAGGTAATTTACCCGCGACCGTTTTAAAATTTGTTCATTCTTTTGTGGACGTAACCTAAGAGAGCAGTTTTGTGAAAAGTACACGTGGAGTATATTCGATTTATTATTTATTTAAGAATTGTAAATGCGTAAAATTAACATTTTTATTTGTAATTTTGCTAACAAACTTCTAAAAATTATTTAAGTTTTATAAAAATAAATATAAAATGAATAAACATAGGAAAAAAGTTCCAAATATTATAAAATATTGTTAAAAATTCTGAAGCTCGACATTATGTAAATGAACATGTGAATTTCTACGATTTTATTTCTGCGAAAAGGAAAGAGAATTCAGATCAATTAATTGTTCATTGAATTTTTCATCGCCGAAAATCCACTGGTGGGAAGCAAAACGATTTGGGACCTCAGCAGAGAAAACTTGTAAAAGACCAGCCAAAATCACATGCTTGGCATGGCGTTTTCGCCAATTACAAATATGGTTTTTGGCTTCTATTTTTGTTCGAACTTCTACTGCTTTGTTTCGAACAAAATGTACGGTTTGTAACTAACAACGAAAAACGTTACAATCGTAAAAACTAAACTTCTTACGTTTTCTTTATCACATACATATGTATGTCCATACATTGTGATTTTGTTATCTTTTTTATGTTATTGGGAAACGTAAAATAAAATTTTACGAAAAATCTCCGTCAAACAAATCAAATTATTTTGCATCAAATCATTTGCTAGACAACCGGGTATTTAAATCAATTTTATTGTACACAAAAAATCAAACACTATTCTGTACAAAAATGGAACAGATTAATCGTTTATGATACATAGAATGGATAAAATCTTGATAGACTTTAACTTTTCAAATTGCATCTCAAAAATGTTGTAGAAATGGATTCTGCAAATCTGCACAAATATCAATTTTTTCAGGAGCACATTTTCACTTCTCTATAAAACCCCCACACGTAATTTCTGCAATATATGTACATATACGTATAACTATTATTTTTATTACATAATACAATACGTCAGAATGACGTCATACATATGTATGCTTATGTACATATGCTTAAAATTCAGTATCAACAAAGAAATTTTGGAGTTCAACCTCACTCCTATTATGGTTAGGGCGGCGGTTGACCGTTGAAAAATTGTTTAGCTTTTTCTTTTCTTCTCAAATCCTCAATTTGTTTGCATTTACTAAAAAGTGGACTTCAATAATTTTTCTTTTCTGTTCTTTCATGGCGTTAACGCATAAGTAAGTGATGTAATTTCTCTCTCTCTCTCTCTCTTCCTATTCTTTGTTTGCTTGCAGCTGGGTTTTTCGATTTTTATGCAACAAACAAAAATAAATACACATATACATTTGACACAATACACACCAGATAGAGAGTGTATGATCCTCGAAATAGTACATATTTTTCTGAAAGAAGCTAACGAATACAAAGAATTTTTTATGAAATAATAAGCATAAAAGGAATATTCTAACCCACGTACATATACTATTCTCATTTATTAAGCGTCTTCAAAAAATTGCCCAAAAAGATAAAATGCTTTGCAAATTTATTTTTGGATTGTCATAAAATTAAAAAAGCTTAGACGTCATTTTTTAAATTGTATTTTTTGTAAGACACTGTAGCTACATATGCGGAAGTGACTACATGTTATAATATTATACTTTCAGTTGCTCCAAGATGTCTAAGGTTCTCAAGAGATAATTCGGTTATTTGTTTTAGACAAAGTTTTGACCTAATGCAGTATCAGAACATTGTACAGTAATTGTCTCAAATACTACAATTGGCATACATATTTCAATTTCTAACATTATATTGGGTTGAGTCAGATATTTTGCAACATTCCCGTTTTAAACTGTCGTATTGACTCAAATGTCATATGTCATTCGAAAGAGCATGAATGCAGCCAAAAACATTCAGGCAGTCATCGGAAAGTCAGCCTTTACCAGAGCGACTTTTTGGATTTTAATTCAGAAGATGAATCCGTCCAAGCGCGAAAACAGCAATTTGGTTATGGAAAGTAATAACGATTACTTAGTTTGATTACTTCGCTTTGCTATAATATTAATTTTTGTAAAAAAAGTTAAATTTTGTCGCAAAATTTATGACTCAACCCAATATCTTGTAGTTGGTATGGAAGATGTGCGTGGGGGGGTGTTAAAATTGCGATTTGCGAAAATAAAAATTTATTTGCTATTTGCGATTTTCGCAAATGAAATTTATTCGTGGCCCACCCCTGATCTGTAATTGAAAATAAATTCAGTAACGAATTACAATTTATGAATTATGTTAGCCACACCCCTTTGATGGGCACACCCCCCCCCACCAATTAGGCACACCTCTCTGCTGTTTGCTATTTTGTAATCCCGCAATCGTGTGTAATTGTATTTTTTTATTGCCCATTTGGTCTAGATCATTCATAATTAATTTATTATTTCAAATTATCTGACAAATGACAATCAAAATTATGCAATTGATTAAACTTTTTATACAAAATATTTTTGGTTTCAATTTCATTTTCTTCGAATATGTGAATAATGGTATTACAAAAATAAAATCACTTTAAGACACATAATAAGTTAATTCGAGAAGAGTATCACAATGGGCTGAGTTTTTCTTATTAAAATTTATTATTAATGGAATTTGTTGAGTTTGCACGAAAAAAATCATATGAGAATTACAAATAAGAAAAACATTCGCAAGAAACAAAACATTGTCGAAAGTGCAAAAATGATATACTCAATAAAAATGCCGAGATATTGCATTTTAAATGGAAAATTTTTTCCAAAATATTTTAGGCGAGAAATCACAATATGTATGTATGTGTATGTAAAGTAAAGAGACCAACGCATCAGCACAACATAAGGACCAACCGCCCACTTTTCTACATATACGACAATCAAGCTACATAGGTTACTGTATGATATTGTCTCGGGACACGGCAAACACCGTGTGTTATATGGCTTGGGCGGTGAAACTGTACCGCAGACTGTACCACGTGACTACAGCTACGTATAAAGCAAATACAACTTTCGCGCATGCTTGAAATTATAATTTCTTTAATTGCACAAGAAGTTTAAAGAAAATGGCATATGATGAGTGTGTGTGATGAGTTTCCTCGATGTGTATATATATGTGTGTGTATGTGTTTGATGAGTTGTGTTGATGAGACAGCCTCTAGAACTACATGTGATTTGGATTTAGAAGCGCTCTTTGAAGAAATCATTTCACAATATCAGACATTTTTAAATAATGTAAAAAACTAAAAGTGATCATTGCAAGAGAAGAGAATGATTACGGTATAAGTGAATACTAGATCTAAAATTATTGCATTTAAGTTGAAATATGCTCGATCATAAAATTGTAATACATACGATCAGCGGCGTCGCCGAAGACTTGGCCAAAAATTTTTTTCGTGATTTTATGCATTATGAATCGTAATTATTATAAAAAAATTTCAAGTTTAAATTTCTGGCGACGCCACCGAATAAATAGAGAACAATTGCTTTCGTAAAAAAAGTTAATAAAAATTGATTAATTAATAATTCATTGAATTATAGCTGTATAAAAACTAAAAGTGATCATAAAAGTGTCTCACAACTACGGTCACAGAAGAAAATGTAACAACAACAACACCGGTTACTGTATCATGACGACTTCGATAAGAGTTCGGAAAACATTTTCCGAAATGAGTTTTTAGTAGAGCGTTGAAATCGTTTCAAATTATATGTATGTAAGGATTATTGCAAAACATTTACAACCGACCAAAAGCAAAATAGTTTTCATTTCATTTTTTTGACAAAATTGAGATTTGACATTGCTTGAATATGTATACGGCGCAAAAAATCCCCAGCAATCCAATTTATTTTTATTTTGCTTTTGGAGTTTGCAATTTCACCAAAAACCGATGTTTTTAAAAACCATAAATTTGATCGTGGTAACTACAATTGTTTATTTTAGTTGGTAACTAGAATTGATCATGTATTTCGGTCAGTTTTTTTCTTCAAAAAAATCTTCCAATCGACAAAAACACGATCACAATAGCTGCGCTAAGTTTTTTTTTGTCCATCAGATATCGTGATCGCTATTGTGTGTTCACGACACAGCTAAACGCCAAAAGCGCAAAACAACCAAAAATTCAACCAATTAAAAAGTTTTAAATTAAAACGAAATTAAATTTTCTCTCATTAATTTTCTCATTTTTTCCTGCCGATTTTTGAAAGTAAATACTCTTTGAAATCGTTCACATCAAGGTTGGGCAATGGGGGTTGGTGTTTAGCTGCGTGGTCGAAACTAAATTAATCTAGGCCGCAAAATTCGAAATTTTAGCTGCGTTTCCGGTTGCTTATGGCTTGGGGTTGTTTTTTGCGCCACCTCGTACATTGCTGAATAGTGTAATTAATTCCTATAAACGATTGTTAAAATGATGGGGCCAAAAGTTTGTTTGGTTCAAAAAATGAAAATATAGAATGATAATGAAAATATGTAATAAAAGTGAAAAGAAAGACTTTGTTTGGACTGTTATGACTTGCACGATAAGTAGTAATCAATTAACCCAAGGAAACTTTACGTCATGTGGCACGTTTACTCGGAGCTCCTCAACGGACAATTAAGATTTCTGCATTTATCTCCGAAATACAATCTATATGTATACCCGAATCAGCGTTGTGGCTTGAAGCACACACGAAATGACTTGTGACCAGTGTTGTAATTCGAATCCCAGATAGATCTGCAGATTCACGCAGACACACGGATCCATGTTGGATGGATTTTTTTCCAATTACATTCATTTTTATGTATTCAAATGAATCTAAATTGAAGTTTGGATACAAGAAATGGATCCAATTTGTTCCAATTGAAATCATTTCTAGATCTTCATGCATTTAAAAAGTATTCAAGTTACAACATTGTCTCGTTTTTGCAAAATAAAAATAATTTTTTGTTCTTTTTTATTTTTTGTTGACTTGCTCGTTAGTGAAGTAAGTCACAACACTGATCAGAATACTCGCTAATTGGGCCTTGACTCTCTTTTTTTAAAAAGAACAAATGGAAAGAACAAATGGAAATGACGATTTTATGATCTATTTGGCTATTGCACTCCACAGTATTATAGTGGCTGTAGGACGACGGCGTTTTTCATTTCCGAGTAAGACGGTGGAACGAACGGATCGGGCGGCGCGGGTCCGCCGTTACCGTTTTGCATGACGCCGTACACTGCGTGCTCATCGTAGTATTCGTACTTGGGATAGTTGAGAAATTTTTGCTGCTGCTGCATATATGTATTGCAGAACAGCTGTGACTGCAGCTGTTGCTGTTGATATTGCTGATAGACGAGGTTGTTCGCCGGCGGCAGAGCTGTGGCCGCCGCTGCCGCAGCTAAATCGAATTGAGTTTGCATCGCTCCGCTGTTGTTATGAAATGTATATCCCGGTGCTGTTATATAGTAATTGCCATTTTGAAGTAGCTGTTGTTGTTGCTGCTGAAGCGCTGTGGAATCATTACTAGCTGCCGTTGATGGCACGGTAGTAGAACAGTTGTAAATGTTATTGGTCGTAATCGCGCCATTTCGATAGCTGTCGGCGACATTATTTTCAAGGACCGAGCCACGTAATGGGTCGGACAATACGTTTCTGAAATTAATTATTTTAATTTTTGTACTGTATTTGAGATTAAACTCTTCACTCGGAACTTTATTATTATGAATATTTATAAATTTACTTATTTATCAGGGGTGTAACGAAAATAAATTTGAAATACTGAAAATTGGAAAAACTCTCGTGATTAAGAAAATCGAAAATGAAAAAAAATTAAAGAAAATTAAAAAATCGAAAGAGAAAATCGCCGGAAATTGAAAGAACATTTTGCCGAAAATTGGAAATCAAACCAATTTTTTGGTAACTTATAAGTAAAAAAATGGGGAATATTTTTGTAAAATGTCTAAAATTCCGAAACACGAAAATTTTAACATCCTGTATGGAAAATTTTAACACCCCAAGTATTTAATTTCGAGTTCGAGTTATGTTGAAGTTATTTGGAACAAATTTTTTCTCGAAATTGTTTTTTGATGCATGTGGCCAGTTTTTAACTTTGAAATGGAAAGCAAAAAAATGTTTTCTGGCGTTTAATATTATACCAAAATTTATTGAGAATATTGAGTTTATTTTATTGAGAATACTGGTCAAAACTGGCTCAGAAAAGAATAATTTTGAAATTCTACCGGGGAAGTTAATTGGGGAAGTTAATACATCCGCAATTTATAATACCGAAACTTTCAGAAAATTTTCCGTTTCCATTTTCCTATTTTTTTGGTAAAAATTTCCATTTTTCAAATTTTGGAAAATAAATCTTTTCAGATTTTTTCACATTATATTTATTTTCTTAAAATAAAATTTATTTTTTCGCACTTTTGGAACGTACCAGGGGTGGCAAAATTTTCCGTTTCCATTTTCCATTTTCCGATTTTCCGCTTTTTTGGCCTAAAATTTTCCATTTT
>SAUE01000040.1:88909-100756 GCA_009724625.1 Deladenus siricidicola
TTAAAATTCATATTTGGAATTTTACAGTAGCTTTTTAAAAATTTGAGGTTTTTTAGGAGATGACGCACTGAGGTTTTTTAGGAGATGACCTCGCACGCTCATTATGTCTAATAATTCAGATTCTGTCAACCAACTTTTGACTCGAGTCATTCGATTCAATTGTTTCATCACACATTTTAACAATAAAATAATTCATTTGAATAATACATATTTTAACTGTAGAAAATGACGATGAAATCAAAAAAGAATTGGATTCAGGTGACTCATTTAATTCAAATGAATCATTCTGTCAATAACATTCTGGCCATGAATAACGTACATAGCAGATGACTCAACGCGTGATCCACGCTCTAAGAAAATTCAAGTCACAGTCGTCTGGCTGCAAATCCGAAAAATATGTATTTAGAATTCCGCGGAATTATGTGAAAGTGCGATGAAAAACTGACTGCATAAATCTGAACTCCATCATTCGGTATGTACAAAAGAAAAAGAATGGAATATTGTAGGACGAAAGCCGAAAAGAAACCCATAAAAATATTACTTTTGAATTGAACAAGATTGTTAGCCAAATTTTTTACAATAAAAATTAAATAACAAATCGTACAATATTTACTTTTGTCCTAACACGAAGTTTTCTATTTTTTGTCCAACAATAATTGTAAAAGCTGGCTCATAAAAGTGAAATGCGCAATATTTTTTGCTTATTATTCGACTCAAATTGTGTTTTTAATTTGTTTACAATTTTGTACAATTTTTGTGATAGAATAAAAATTTGAATGTTACGCTTATTTTTACAGCAAAAAAAAAACAAAAATGACCAACGCAAATTTCTGCTACAAATTTTTGAAATGTAAGACTTTCTCACCATCTACATAAAATTCATTTCAACATCATTTAAATACTCTCTCTCTCTGTCTCTCTCTCTCTCTTTCTATTACCCTTTTCCTATATTTCTCTCTCTTTCTTTTTTTTTCTCTCTCATTTTTTAAATTTAAAATAATTAAGGTTATAGGGCAAATATACTTCATATTACGATAAACGTACAAATACGACTTAAAAAATGAAAACATTGACATTATACCTTTCTAACAGTTTTCGAGAGTGTTGCGCATTGCAACATTTTTGAAGCTGATTTAGGCAACACAAATCGTTTTTAAGTATAATACGAAAGTCAAAAGAATTTTGAATCAAATACGATGCTCAATTCTTTTCTTAATAATGATTAAAAACATTGTATAACCCATATATTGCAATATATACACTGCAACATTAAGCAAGTACATATTTTCACATTACAGTAATAATAATAAATGAATGTACAGTGATTTCACTTATTGTAGGTACAACAACAGCATCCACCCGAATAAAAATCCCTAAATGTTACTTCTCTTTTTCATCCGAGCAATTTTTGGTCATTATTTTTACATTTTTACTCTTCCGTGTGTACTTTCAAATTAAAGTCAACACGATTCTATGTATGCCATAAATGTAAAGTGTTGTTTAGCTTCCTACAGTAGGCTTAAAAAACTAAAAGTTGAGGATTTTTTATTGAAAAACAAATTTCTAAATTTTATTTCAAATTTGCCTAAAAAGTGATATTTGTATTTACTGCCCAAATTGAAAATGAAAAAGAAAATTTCGAGAAAATTCAATTTGAATACATATTTTTATCATAAAATGGGGGAATAAAGGAATGAAAATTAGCAAGAAAGTTTTTTCTTTCTTAAATTTTTCTTTTGCTTTTCGTACAATTAGGTTATCTTCTTTCCTTTTTCGTCTTCCTGTCTTTTCTTTTATCGTTTCCTTTTTAGCGTTAGCACATCTTTTTCCTTTTATTTCTTCATTCTTTCGTTTGCTAATTCGAAGTTGAGATGCAAAATTATTTAACTTTTTTTATATCTCAAATGATAAATTCAATTTCTTGAAAATAAAATACATAAATGTAAATATTTTATAATTCTGAAGACGTGTAACATGAATTAAGAAACTTTCTCTTCGAAAAAAAATGTCTAAAAAGGGAGGAATTGACGGAGCGAGGAGGAATGTGCAGAACAGAGAGTGTGTAGGCAAATAAGAGAACGAGTAAATAGAATTAAATGATGTAAGAGTGAGTGAAAAAGGGGGTGAGAGCAAGACATGAAAAAATACATACACAAAAATGTGAAAGGTTCAATAGAAAAAAGGGAATAATTTGATAAATGTAGGTAAATATAATAAATAAACCAATCCTAACCTAACACACACAACAAAAAAAGGAAATCAACCCGTGATTGTTTGCAAAATTTGTTTTCAAACTATTCGTACAAATCCCTCCTAAAAGTCAAATATAAAAAGCCAAACATCAAATACGCTAAATTTAATAACCAAATTTGATAAATCTACTTAAGCTTTAGCAACATAAAAAAGTCATGCTATTCTATTATTAGTATGTATTAAATTTCAAGACAATTTCAATTCGCAGTTAGTATAGTACATATACAATGTTTCAAAGTAAAAATTTATGAAATAAGTCAATTTGTAAAAATAAAAAATAACTTGTTATCTACATGTTTGGCCTTACATCATGTAAGTTACATGCGTAGATTTACTAAATATTATAAAAAAATTCAAAATCATTGCAAGAAGATTTAGTGACTCGAATTTAAAATAAACATATGACATAATACAATAATTTTGTAAGTAAAAGCTGTCGTTGGCCAAACATGCCTAGTTCGATATAAATGCATTCATTGAAAAAATCAAACTTACAAATCAATAAATTGGAAAAAGATTGAAAAAAGTTCATGAAAATGACTTTGTTTCGCGTGAAAAAAGTTATTGGCAAAATCTTTTTGTATTGTTAAAACATCGTAAAAAACTTTTTTCAGTTCAAAAAATAAGTTTTTTGCGACTATTTTTTTCCGAATTTTGCCCTAAAATGTGGAGTAAATTGAGAACATTGTTTTCCCTTTTTGGTTCAAATGAAATTCTTTTTTTTTCAAATTCAAGTCACCAGGTCAAGTTAATTTGAAAAAAGTTCAAGTCCAAATGCTAGCCAGTTCAACTTGAACTTTTCGAATTTCATTTGAACCAAGTTACCAGCTTCCAATTTAATTATTTATGATTTTTTTCCAATCCCCGGCGGATAATCGAAAAGTATGTAGTCTGCTTTTGGATAAAATTAAATGTTCTGACAGAAAGTAATTTAAATCGTAATAACTATTAATACTATGCATTAATATCGTATTTCTTAGGTTTCGAAAAATCTTCCTTTTTTCTTTCTTTCTCTCTTTCTGCTTTCTCGCTTTCTTTTTTTCCGTTCTTTATCTTCTTCAGATTCGGAATATTTCCGTTCTTTATCTTCTTCAGATTCGGAATATAAACGTCTCAACTCACTATTTTAATTAGGAAAAAAATTAATTTTGCAAAAATTTTGCATAAAAATTTCTTAGAAATAATAAAAAAAGTAATCCTTGCAAGTACAAGTTTGAAAAATGTAACTTTTAGCATTTTTTAAAAATGTTAAAAAAAAAATATATATATATATATAAATTTTGCAACAACACATTTCTCTTCGTAAATAAATATGTGTATTTCATAAGTATGTATTTCAAAATCAGACAATATTTATTTTTAACAATTTAACATTGAAATCGATACACAGAAAAAAATCCACGTAAAAAGATAAAAATCCTCAATAAATGAACTTCGAATTTTATTAAAATGTAAATTTTCATGACTTTTAGTAGCGATAAAACATTGACTTTTAGTAGCGATAATATTTTATGCAAAAATTGTCATTTAATACATATGTACATATTGTAAATAATATTGACACAATTAAAAGCTTGGCTAAAATGATCTGTCCAATTAGTGGCAACGTTTGCTATCGAACAGCATAACAATAATAATAAAATATGTTTATTGGAAAAAAGGTTGAAATAAATGGAAAAAATAAAGACAAAATAAAATCTTACGGTTCTTCAAATCCCATCCTAGAGCCGACGCTCGTCGGCGACGTACAGGGTAATACATATTACTGATATTACTGATAACCGTCCGGGCCGTCGTTATTATCCTTGATATAGCACTACCCACAATTAACTCTAACACTTTACGTCTCTGATAAATACTCGCTTTATACTATTTGTATTATATGTTTTCGGTCTTGAAAATTTTTGAAGCTTTTATAAAATTCTCTTAATCTCTCGCTCTTTTTTCTCTACCTTTTTCCCTCGCTATCTCTCTTTCTCTCTTTATCTCTCTCTTTCTCTTTTTCTTTTTTCTTTCTCTCTCTTTCTCTCTCCATCGCCCACGTTTTTGTCTACATTTACACGGCGTCGTATTGTAAGACAGACCACAAAACATACATATTTGTAATCTATACTTTCAGATCGTCTGTTAAGAAAACTACACATAGCTAATCCGTTTGCTAAATGCTAATAATTTGCATATATTATTTAACTTTTGTCGGAGAGTAAATCTCAGAAAAATGAAAAACTACAAAAGTTCTCGAAAAAAATGACAAACGGTAGAATAGCACGGACACAAACGAGAAATGTCATATACATATTCGGATTGGATTTGAAAGAACTTTTAATTCCTATTCCAATTTTAATTATCCCATCGTCTTGCAAAAGGCAATGTAGAAATCCCAAAAAAATGCTCCATTTACGTATTTCCGTCAAAAATTCGTGCAAAATATTAATGAAAAATTGAAAATTTATTAATTTTCCGACAAAAAGTGAATTTTTCCATACTTAGGCAAAAATAAAATCCGAAACACGAAAAAATTAATATGTTTGGGCAGCGAGGAAATTTATTTTGTAAATATTTTATTTAAATATGTAAAAACCGATTCAATTTAGAAATTCTGCGACTAAACATTATTACGCGAGGAGAGAAGAAAGGTCTATAAAATGAATAATTAATTATGGGATTAGTCGATTGTGAAGGTACGTTTAAGAGCCCCAAGCATATTGCATAGAGGACGATTGGCAACTTAACTTTTGGGGTACAACTTTTACGTCGACAATTTCAAAAAAAATTTGAGTGCATAACACGGAAAATTTCATTAAATTTCATTTTAAAATTTATGTACGTAATGCAACAATTTTTTAAGCAAAAAAATTTAAAATTTGCAGTTGTATGTATGTGCAACAACCACGTGCAATCTGTAATATATATTTTAATTAAAAAAAACTTTTTTTATATAAACAAAAATGCTTAATTTATGTACATAGTTTTGAGGCCAATCACTATTTGGCGTCGATCACCGACTTGTACATACAGCGCAATATTGATTTATTGACGAACGAGATGTACGTAATAGAAGTAGGCCGCAAATAAATTTCATTTGCGAAAATTGCAAATCGCAAATAAATTTTTATTTTCGCAAATCGCAAATTTTTGCTCAAAAAAGCCGTAAAACCGCAAATCGCAAATTTTACCACCTCTGGTAGGTACCATCATCATCGTTCGCATCTCAGAAGTTGGATGCAGAGCTTTGATTTGAAATGAATGCAAATTCATCTCAGGCTCAAGCGGAATGCTAGCTTTGGTTTTCCATGGATTTTGGAAATTTATTTTTTTACTTGAAGGCAAACAAAAAATAAATTTTCAACATCTGGGAAAAACCAAAGTCAGCATTCCACTTGAGCCTCAGATGAGATTCATTTGAATTCATTTGCGGATTCAAGTCAAAGTTCTGGTGGGATGGAAATAAAAATTTATTTTCGAAAATCGAAAACCCATTTTGGAAAAAATAAATGTTGCCCAAAAAGCCAAAAAACAAAAAGCAAATCGCAAACAACAAAAGTCGAAATTTTTTTTTGGTTTTAAGTTAACTTTTAACCTTATTGGTAAATAGAATTAAATAGTCCCCTCTCACATATACGTGCATAGTCCCCAACACGACGACAATGTTAGATAAAGAAGTAAACAACACAAAGCGGTGTGAGTATTAATATTAAATCAGTACGCAATTTATTTACCTCATCAAAATTTACTAAAAATATTTTTTATTAATTTGTTGCTAATTTTATTTTCTAAAAGCTACAATTACATAACCACTACTGGCTAAGTAATCTGTAATTATTAAATATTAAAATCGTCAAATTTTATCTTTAACTTTCTTTACTAAAATTAAAGCTTAAATTAAAAAGTGTACAAAAAAAGATCGACGATTTCATCAACAAAAACATTTTTACGTATTTTACTGTAGACACATACTGTAAACAAAGTTATATGTATTTTAGCTGTTTGGCATTCATGTCAAATGTATAATAGTTGAATGACACCGAAATTCCGATAACATAATTCCTTCAAACATTTAATAATTTCGGATTAAAAATTTTTCATTAAATTTTTTGCAAAAATTTGCAATAATTTCTCGATTTGAGTTTGCATATACAAGTTTTTTAATTTGATATTGAAAAAATTACAAAAAAATATTTTTTGTAGGAATGGCTTTACGACACATTTAGATATAGCCGTTAATAAAAAAGATTTCAAATATAACATTATTCAAAAATGTGCATATTACTTTTATGGCAAAATGCATTCGAGATTGTGTCACTATTAAATATTCTGTATCTACATGTAAAAATTCACTAAAATTCCTCTCATATTCTATGCCAAGAATACAAATACAATATGAAAATTTTATAAATCTAAAAAATTAGTGTTTTCCCATTTCGATCCGAATGACATTCATTCAACGAAATTCATTTGAACATATGAGTAACTATATGAGTAACTGGAATAAATGTGGCAAATTCACGGATGAGTGAGATCCAGACAATCTCGCGTCGATTCTCAATCCATGTCTCCGATGGGGAATGGCGGTGTCTCCGCCATTCTCCATCCCCCAGAATTCCCTGGATTCTGAAAAACTGGAGCCTCAAAAACACCTTTGTTTTTTGTTTTCTTGCATTTCATAGCAAATTAAATAATTTCTGAACAATATTTCGGTCCCACTTTTTTGAAGTTCCCGGATTCTCGGAACTAGAAATCCCCACCACTGCAATTTTCATTACACGTCCAAGTGCTCGCCTCTTGCCCTTCGCCTCCGCGAGGACGGAAAATGCAAAATATATTGATGCAATATGTAAAAATGATCAAAAACTACATATTATGTCAAAACGCTAAATTTGACATAATATATGTACATATGTATGTACAAAAACATTTTAATAAATTGTACAAAAATATGTATGTACAAAACATAAATTGGCCAAACAAGTAAAAATTTTCAAAAACCATAATGTCAAAAAGCTAAATTTTACATAAAATATGTACAAAAATATAAATTTGTAAGCTTTTGTATGATAGATAAGCCGTAAAGAAAATAACGAACTTTCGAAAATAAAATGGTCAAAAAGAAAATAAAAAGTAAATCACTTGACTTTCTCCTTCTGTCTGCTATTTCAATTTGATGCTATGTATTATGTATGTATGTATGTATGTAATGTAGAGGTGTCTGCTATGTATGCGAATGTGTGTTTAGCTGGTCAAAATTATATCCTCGTTGTTCTCTTTTTCTCTTCCTTATTCAATCTCGCTTTTGCTAGCTTCCGTGTTTGCTTCTTTACTGTTTATTTCTCTTTTTTTCCTTTTCCGTCTGTTTCTCTTCTACGCTAGTTGTTCTATGCTGATCTAATTTACATACATTCCATCCATTATTTTCCACTAGCCCTACGTTATTTTTTTATCTTTTATTTCTTCATCACGTTAGCCAAAATACAACATGTGATGAAGAAATGATGTGTTTTATCAATTATGTGTTTGGTTATATATAATGATACTTGTTCGCTGGCTGGCTGGCTATTGTATTCATGTTGTGTTGGCTATTGTATCGAGTTGTGTTCCTCTCACTCGGTTGGTCTTGATTCAGTATTTGTTAAGCGATGGACGGGGACTGACCGTTCCACCACCACCCATCCCACCACTGTCACCCCTATCAGCATCAGCATCATCACTATCGTTCACCTTTTGGTCGGTGAGTGATGAGTTAGTGATGCATTTTATCTGTAAAATGTTGAAATTTGTGTATCGGTATGCACTGGCTATTTCATCCCCACACACATACACACACATCATACACATACACACACCATACACACCGGTATTTTGTTGGTATTGTTGGTGAGTGGCAGTGCCGCTTACAATACAAAAATTTTCCACTTTTTACAATTATTATTCATCTACCTTTGCTTTATGTTTCTCGTCATTTCCTTTCTCCACCTCGTCCGGCTGGCTTACTCTTGTCACTCGAGGAAAGGAAATCTTGCAAAAGTTATAAAACGAAAAAAGGGTATAAAATAGAGGAGAAAGAAAAGTAAAAGAAAAAATACATAAAAATGGACAAGGAAATCAAAACAATACATTTTTATATGTACATACTTGCATTTAATCAACGCATAAAGTCTGTCTTTCTTTTCCTTCCTTTCGGCCACCTTTCTTTCTATGTTTCTTTTCTTCTTTCAGCTTTTCCATTCTTCTTTTCTTTCTTTGCATCCCTTTCGAGTAAGTTT
The DNA here is from genome assembly GCA_009724625.1 of Deladenus siricidicola. NCBI lineage: Eukaryota > Metazoa > Nematoda > Chromadorea > Rhabditida > Sphaerulariidae > Deladenus > Deladenus siricidicola. Next base: position 97,423 of record SAUE01000040.1, read on the forward strand.
GAGAGAGAAAAAAAGTGGAGAAGTGGATGAGCGACAGAGAAGAAGAGAAAGCAAAATACAATCGGAACTAAAGGAATAAGACCGAAATCAATAATTCAAAAAATTTTTCGCGCATTCTAAAACACATACATACTAAAACACATACATATTTGTGTTTTGTAATAAATAAAAGAATTTTTGCGGTTTACAAATTCAGATCTACCACTTTTGATTTCTCTACTTCATCTATTTTGTTTTAACAATTAAAAGTAGAACTTTTATACCAAAAACCGAAATAACCCAGTTACCACTACTAATAAAACAGTAGCCTTAACAAGTTACCCAGAGTTATATATTTTCTGCCAAGAATAGTTCCGAATATGCAAAACTTTTGAATATGTAATATCAATGCTTCAAATTCGGTGGTGAAATGAATCGTTTAGCATTCAGAATTATTCAAAATGTGTACTTGAAAAATTTTTAATTTTAATATTTAAAAATAAGTAATTAATTTTGTGGTAAAACTACAACAAAAAATTTGTGAAAGCACCAAACTTTTAATACTTTTCATATATTTTTATAAAAAGAAAAAGAAATAATTTATTTATAAATAATTCATCGAAAATTAATGCAAAAAATCGAAAATTATTGCCAAACATTACATATGAAAAATACAGCGTGCCAAGATGTGTATTTTATATGAACAAACACAAAAATACATGTAAAATACACGACAAACATAACGTGTGCAGGCCGTTATACAAATGCATATATAAACACATATATTTGCATTATTTGATGAAAATGTATTTTAATGTATTTTTAAGTTTTTAAGAAGAGATAATCAGCAACACACACATATACACACCAAAACCAAGTCGGCCAGTCCTTGTAGACATCACGAACACACATTTAGACACATACAAAAACACATTAAAATACAAACTTTCCGGTTTCACGTTTCACTAACAAACACACTAAAAAATCTTGTTTTCTTTCGCTTTGTCTTTCTTGCTTTTTGGATGTAAGGAAGGTTTTGCAGAGACTTTAAAGAAATAAAGTAAAATATTTATGTACTAAGCAAATTTATCGACGAAGAAAAATACAACACGAAATTCATTTTAATTTAAAAATATTCACTAAACATTGGGTAAGTCCAAAACAAAAAATTAAATTTCAAAGCTGCCACGAGATCCGGTCACTACATACAGCTACAAATATACATATCACAACTACATATAATACCCATGCACATATGTACATATGTACAAACATCAAGTAGTTTTACATAACAACTACAAAACAGTATCGCAGTCACGGCATCGCTCATTTTCTGCACTGTCCTCCTCCCAGTGTATGTATCTCCTCACTATCGGGCATATCTTTTCACGTTGCTGCTCATGCTTTATGTTTTTATGTTGAAAGATTTATTTTTGTTTCCATAACTTTTATAAATTTTATAATAAACTTTTCGCTTAGTGTCACACATTGTACCTTCCTTCATTTTTCATAATTCATTTTGCAAAATTTGCATTTATCTCTACTTCTTTCATTTTCATTAAACTACGTTTTGAAAATTTTGTTTTTAGAAAGAGAATTTCTCCATAACAAACTTAATAAAATTTATTTATGGCCTTTTATATATATTGAATCCCCACATACTGCACATTCTCTCATCTTCCCTACTTTGTAAAATGTTCGTCCTTTTCTATGTCTTGCATGTATGTCGGGTGTTTTGTTCTCAACAATTTTAACTTTTATTATCTTTTGGTGAAACAGAAAACATTTCACATTAATGAGATTTAATTTACTGACTTGGTTAAGTTAAAAAGCAAAAAATAAATAAGTTCAAGTCTGCAAGAGTTGTGACCTATCAAAAATATAGTGCTAAAATGGTTACAAACTGTAGAATTTTTATTGTTACATCATTACAATTTTCAGCTCTTAGCAATTACATCATGCAATATCATCAACTCTTTCCATTTGGAAGAACTCGGCGACCAGATACATATATTTGCAAAATTGCTAATGCAAAACAAAAATCAACATGTTTTATAAACACAGAACAAATTATACAGAACAAATTATAAATACAAAACTAACAATACAACAAAAATTCGTTTTGTATACTGTATTACATGCAGGGCTGCGACTTGAATCATTTTTTGAATCATGAATCACGGGTTGAATCATGATTCAAATGAGTTCAATCACCGTAGATTGAATCATCTCATGATCCGTGATTCAGGTCACAGCCCTGATTACATGCTGTCCATAAGATGCTTGCATTGTTGCAGTCAGAATTCCGGATTATCGCCAATGGGCTTATTTAAAAATCAATGCTCATTAAAAAATTTGGAACACTTATGATTTACTAGCCAGACCATATCTGTTATATGTATTATACATACATATGTATGTATTGACTATACATACATACATATTCTGGTCAAGTTGGTAATTAGAACCACGGCCATTTTACACATGTGTATAATACGGTGTTGGGACATTTCGGGATTGCCATTTCGAGATCGGACATTTCGGGACAGACATTTCGGGATTGGTCATTTCGGGACGGACATTTCGGGATTGGACATTCCGGGACGACATTTCGGAATTGGACATTATACTTTTTTTTCAATTTTTTAAACTTTTTTTCATCTTTTTCAAATTTATTATTCAAATTTTTGTAAAATCGATGAATGTCACCAACTAACCAAGCTTCATCAAAAGGGTAAGGGAATTTCCAAAAAATAGGGGAAAAAGGGAATTTCCAAAAAAGCAAACTTTTTATTTCCAAACCATAGCCTTAGGCCCTCACCACCACCAACCAGTAGCAAGGCTATGCAGAGCCTTGAGCAGGCTACTTGCCGAGTCCACTTTTTTCTGAAATTTCTTATGTGACTTTTTTTAGGATGTCTTGCATTGTTTCCATTAGTTTTGAAGCGATTTAAAACAAAAAAATCTGAAAAAAATTGAAATTATATCTTGGTCTCCCCTGTGGTTTTTTAGAACTTTGATTGGTTCTATTATAACTCGCCGGCGAGTAAAATTTCAGCACATCAAATAGAACAAGAACAAAGTATGAAACCCGAAAATTTTTTTTTAATATCGAAATGTATAATCCCGAAATGTCATCATAAAATGCATTTCCGTAGTACTTTAATCGATTTTATTGAATTTTAAATGATTTGTAAAAAAAATAAATTTTTTGCCATTTTTTTCCTCTGTGGTTTTCTGACGTTTGTGTTGTTTGTCGTTTCCAAAAAAACTGAATGAATGTTTGGATTCCGTGCTTCATTAGCATTTGAACGACATATGATCTGACATATATATATATATATATATATATATA